>OOFJ01028336.1:3548-14354 GCA_900323375.1 Benthosema glaciale
GATCTACACTCTTTCCCTACACGACGCTCTTCCGATCTGTGTGTGTGTGTGTGTGTGTGTGTGTGTGTGTTCATATAGGCTATACTGTGTTTTTCCTAATCACACCACAAGATGACTCATTACATGAGAAAAGTGACCTCAATATTTCTAGTTTACTTTAGTTCATTTAGTCGTTTTAACAGAAGCTCATGCAGTAAAGCACAGATGGCAGAGTCCAATACTGTGACATCCTAGGCTGCAGTGCCTATATTACGCTGGCCACCAGTCGTGTAATAGACAGTAATTAAGGTCTGGTGAAGCTAGAGTAAGGGAGGAAAGGCTCTGTGTAGTGTGTACTCACCTAATCACCTCCCCGGGGCTTTCAAGGGTAGAAGATCAATCCTAGGCTGCTACTTAATTCCTCAAAGGAAGCCACACAAAGCCTCAGAGTATCAACTTCATTACAACAGCACCTGAGTTTTAATCAAAAGGGCCCAATGAATGATGAGGATGAACCATTTGCATCGTTGAACACTGTCTCACAGTACATTCTCTTTCATCAGATGTAGCTAATAACAGTCCTTCCTATTACAGCAAAGGGCTTTATTAACACAGCACCATGACAGACACCTTCGTGTTATAAGATAGTATGTTTTATAACTTGAAGGCATAATGTGTGGGTATTAGTTGCACGCACTGGCACTGCGCTGGGCAGACAGCACAAACCCCGCAGGGAAAGGGGTCGCCCCCCCCACCATACAGCCTATAGGCTATGCTATAAATGTTAATTGGTGAAGGCATGCAGCGCAGAGCGAATGTGAAGAGGTGAGATCAGACACACACGGTCTGTGTTTAAGCTTCGCGCTCTTCTTCCCGAGAGAATTCATCGATAATGCCTGGCTGATGATGTTGCCAGTTGGACCCAATTATCATCATTACCTTTTTCCACATGAGACCCACATTGAATTCAGAGCGGTTCTGATAGAAGGCGTGGCTTGATTTCACCGAGTCACCGACGACACTGACTTGATATTCTCTTCTCGAGGAGAGGAGAGCAACCTGCACGGTGGGCGACGCAAGATATGGTTCTATTGTCAGTCACCCGTATCTCCAGTCTACACTCAAATACTAAATAATGTGAACAGGACGTAACGGCTTTCGAGGTGAGTACCCGAAATCCGTCCAGTGTCAATCTTTCTATTGTGTCTGAGTCTGACGATTAACGCATCCGCAAGGTCAAATCCGAACAGGACCGGACCTGTTCGGTGCATCGTGGAATTTGCGAGGGTGGGATGGGCTGCTGCGGAGCTTTGCTCTTAATTGGCACAGTGAGCTCTGATCATCATCAGCATCACTTGTCGTTGTCTTTTGTCCCCCCGGGTTGGAGTCGATGGTCTGTCATATAATAGGAGTGAGCGGACACATGTAGCCTATGTATGTTATGTGATGTGTTACTGTATTAGGCATTGACCTGTCCGCTGCTCCAGTCGCTCGGGCTATGTAGTCAGGAGGTGACGGTCCTTTCTAAAACATATTTAGCCTGTCTTATCAGTAGACTACGATTTACATTGAATATATAGATGGCCCTATAGCTATAGATTAAAATTAGTCTTTTTCTATTAGTCATTATATATGTCACACACTGCTTTCTAATCTATCAATTTGTCCATATAGGCATGGATTATTATTATTATTATTTTCACCTACAGTAGGCCTATATGCTACCAAGCCGGTGACTAAACCTAATATTTATGGCTGCCATCCTTGACTACTACTATACTATTGCTTAGGCTAGTAGTCATGCAGTGGAACTGATCACTCATCCATCATAATTGCAATTGGATTAAAATGCTTAATTGGTTTTGGCTGTAAAACACCATTTTAGCATATACCATGTTGGTGCAAGCTGTCTGTCTTCTCTTTATGTGTATATGGATTTTACAATTATTTTAAGTTGATGCAATGAATTGCAAACTGCTATTATTATTATTTATATTTTATATCAATGATGTAGCAGTAGCTAACATACTGCATATTTATGTTGTTGTTGTAATAACATAAATTGTCACAACTTGCTACAACAAACTCTTGGCATGTTAATCAACAACAGTGCAAATCATTAAAGTGGGCTGTTAAGACATTAACCAGACATGTGTGATTTTATACATGGGGCACTTTTTTTTTAATGGATTTGAAACACAGATAAAATGGATTTGACATACCGATACTATAAAGGCCTATCTACTCCAGTTTTAGATGATGAGGTGACCACTGAAGACTACAATGTCATTGTCGTCTCACCGCTCAGGTGCTCACATAAACACTTCTCTATGTTTTTACTATAAACCATTGTTTCAGTGGCCAGCTCAGTGGCCTTGTGGTTAGAGTGTCCGCCCTGAAACTGGGAGGTCGGGGTTCGATCCCCAGCCAGGTCATACCAAAGACTGTAAAAATGGGACCCAATGCCTCCCTGCTTGGCACTCAGCATCAAGGGTTGGATTGGGGGTAAGTCCCTGCGACATACTAGCGTCATGTCCATGGGGTGTACTTGTACATCAAGCTGCCTCACGCTACAGAAACAGGATGTAGGCTCCTGACCTATGGGCCTCATGGCTCGGCAAGGCTACTTACTTATTGTTTCAGTGGTCACCGACTCACCGTATCACCTAAAACTGGAGTATGAATAGGCCTTAACTGTTACAATTATCTATTTTGGACTAAACGTCACCTGTGGCCTGGGAAACTATTACATTTCACTCAGTGTGGCCCAGCAGCAGTTCAGTCATATTTTGTGTATGATGTAGTGAAACTCACCCAGCTTCATGAAACTAAGACATTTTTTTTATGTTTTCCTGCTCTAGGGAATTTAGGATATCGCACAGCTCTTTTCAACGTTTGGATTAACTACAAAGACTGTAAAGTGGTGGATTCAGGATGGGAACTAATCCAAAAAGGACAGTGACGGTCCAGATGGTGCCTCAGCTGGCTGTAGACACTCTGGGTAATAAGGAGTCTAATGCCAACTGGGCAACGGAACCTAACCTCAACCTTACACAGGTTTGTCCAACCTCTACCCTTTCCTCTACAGAGTGCAGGCAGGATAATGTACATGTCACTATGACTACTACCACCACCACCACTACTCCTACTTATAACACCTCCCCAAATGCCCCGAAGGGGGTAGAATCAGCTGGAGGTGTGGTCTCAGACACACCTACCCCTGCCTACAATAACCAGGAGAAATCTGGACACGTGATTGGGGACCCTAGCCAACATGTACCAGACTCGTCATTGCTGGCAGGTCAAGATGTGAGTGGAGTGGGAGAGAGCCAGAGGGATAGTAATGCTAATTTGAGGATGTTAACCCTTGAAGAGGAGAAGGCTATCTGTAATGCTGCCCTGTCGCCTGCCATTACATCATCAAAGGTTGACGTGCCGTCAAATGACTTCAGAGTGAAAGGACCGAGCCTGCTAGAGGATATCTGTGCAGAGCCTACACCGCAGGGCTGTGGAGCGTCCTTAGAAAAAGAATTACTTAAGGGGGACAGCAACAGCCATGTCTCCTCAAATAATCAAAAGCTTGACAAAGCCTGTGAATCAAAACATACAGGATCAGTGCTGACACCTCAGCAGTGTAGCGCAAAGGGGGTTTCAGCCTCCACAAACAAGGACATTGCAATCCCCTTGAAATCTAAAGAGCCAGATAATATAAATAGCCCTGCATGTAGCTCAGCCATCAGCCCTGGTCAGTTGCAGTGCCCCCCGCAGGCCTCTAAAGCTTGTACCTCTGAGACAAAATCCCCAGCCCCCCCTCAAACGGAATACAAAATGCAAGAGATGTTTCAAACTATACAGAATGTGGAGTCTGCAGTTCTGCTCACCACCACCACCACCACTACTACCACTCCACCCAGGAGCCTTGCCACTAACGCAGGGCTTACAAATAAGAATTCAAGCTCCACACACAAACCACAGGACTTGCAACCTGTCAATAATACACACACCTCCTTTGACAAACACCAGCCGATATCTTCACAACAGGGTTCCTCTTCACCACCCCAGGCTCAACATCACACACCGGCACATGGGAAGGTGGCTGAGAAATCCAGACAGACCGAGACAGATGTCTCTGCGGAGCAGCAGTCCTCTTTTAAATTCTATAGCGAGGCCTCCACAATGACCTCTCTGTCATGCACCCCTACTAAGCAATGGCAAGATGTAGAGGTGCAGGCAGTAGCTAATACTTGCAATAAGGCTGTGTCCACCAGTCCCAGTCTGTTGCCTCTTGCAGAACCTCGCAGGCCCAGCACGATCCACAGGGAAGACACTCTGAGACTGGCTGTAGCCTACCAGGGGGATAGCAGTGTGGGCCTACACCAGATGATTCCCTCGCAGGTTCCTATGGCTTCACCACCAACCTCTATGGATCCTAGGTCGGAGATACTCACCCTAGAGGCAGAGCTGTGTCCCAATCAAAACACCAGTGTGGTCCTCCACACTGAGGCCACTTCCATGCAGCAGGATTCCAGGCTCGGGGCCAAGCCTAAGGAGCTTGGCTCAGCTCTATGCAACATCCAGAGAGGCCCTCCACCCTTGCAGCCAGTTTATCAGATCAGCATCGAACCCAGTGGCCAAAAGGAACAGTTGACCAATGTAGGTCCCCATCAAGGGGAGAGGGTCGACTCCCAGTGTATGACTAAATCTGAGGCAACAATATCTGAAGTAATGTCTCTTCCAGTGCAGTCTGCCAAGACTGCTCAGCAAGCTCCTGCTTCGCAATTAGAATCCACACAAATGGCAGCTAGTAGTTGCAACTCCAAATCTGATGACAGCAACGCTCTGTCTCAGTCTGCATCTACAGCCAAGCCCACTTTGACAGGAACAGATGACAAACCAAAGTCTATCTGTCCAAAAGACCAGACCAAGGCTGGAGCAAAAGCATCGGTAAAGGGGAAAAATCCTGGCAAGACTGAGCTAAAGCCAGAGAGGAAGGAAGAAGAAGAGGTGGATGACGAATCAGTGGATCTGAAAGAAAAGAATGTTCAGGACGTGGTTTGGGACGAACAGGGGATGACATGGGAGGTGTATGGGGCTGGTGTTGACCTAGAGTCCCTGGGCTTTGCCATCCAGAGCCATCTGCAATGTAAAATCAAGGAGCAGGAGAGGAAACTCCAGACCTCGATCAGGAAGTCCATCTCTGCTGGCGATTCTCCACGACATGGCAAGAAGAAAAAGAGGAGACAGCATAACATTTTTAGGTCAATGCTGCAAAATGTCAGACGGCCCAACTGCTGTGTGCGCCCCCCTCCCTCCTCTGTGCAGGAGTGAAGTAGACAGGTAGCCTATGTTCAAACCTTCCACTTCCTCTTCCTCGTTCCCAGGGGTCAAATTATCTGGCCTCCTACGGTATCTCCTTGATGGTTTTTGGTGCCAAGTGAAATGTGAACGGTACAGCAGCTATTCCTGTGTGTGTGAGCATACTGGAATGTTTTAGTGTGTACAGTATAAAGGCCTACAGAGTCGCCTGTGTGTTTGTGATTTAAAGAAAGAGGACAAAAAAAAGTAGGAAATAGATATGTTAAGAAAATTAACAACTAGCCTACACCCTTATTTTCTAGAAATAGATGATGTTATAAAACAGTATTTAAAAAGTCAAAAGGCAATAATATAGTGAAATGCATGTATATTTGTTCTAATGGCAGTCGTATGACTTCCCACAATGAAGTCCAGATGTTAACCGGTACTGTGCTGGTACTGATAATGGGAATACATATCCTACTGTCACTCAGTATATTCACTTTTACAAGATATTGTGCAATTAACTAAAAGTCACATTGCATTTGGTATATGTTTATGAGGTGTATTGGGGGCCTTTTATTTATATTATTGCAATATTGATTTTTCTTAATTATTTTCAGATTAGTTTTCAATTGATTATTTTTAATTTTCGTGCTGATAGTGTCTTACCTTGTTAATTTCTATTACAGTACGATGTGCAAAATATGTGCATAATATACCGGTAAGCTCCCTGTTTAATCTCTGTTATTGTTTTTCTATTAAATAAGATGAAATGCAAAGTTGATCTCTATACATCTTTTATCCTGAATTCACTGTCAGTGATTTAGCGCATGTGTCACAGCTATGATATGACACTGGAGGAAAAGGTTTTTCAAATCATACATTCCAAATGAATATACATCTTAGCGATGGATACAATTGCTTGGATGTTGAACTGGTCTAGAAACCAAATCATGAGAAATGGGTAAAAACTGCAAATACAGGCTACTTGGAAAAACATTTGTCTGGAACAAATGGGTGTCTTCAAACGATTATTTGTTACTAGTATGCACCATGCTACATTGCTGAGAAGGATTGTGAGAAGAAAATGAGGGACTGTGGTCAAATAAGGCACAGAAAGTGATGAAGAGATGGAAGTTGCTGTGTTTGTTTGGACGATTGTTGCGGTAGTATACGGTATGTCTGCTTTTCTTCATTTATTTCATCCCCTCTTAATTTAACCCCTATACTCCCCATGGGGTCTATACTTGGTCCCCTCCTTTTTCCCCCTCTACACTAAATATATTCAGTGAAAACAAGAGGATCTACAGGCTCAGCTTGTACATGGCCTATTTTCACTGAATAATAATTTGGATACTACAGTTCATGTAATTAAATTCATCCATTATTATTAGGGACTACTAATAATACAACAAAACTGGAGATTTGGTGGAAATTGTGAAGTCAAACAACATCTCAGCTTTCTACAACGTGTATACATGTGATATGATGAGTAATGTGTGCATGTTGAAGACTACTGCAATCCAGAATAGTATAGCTAAAAAAACAAGCACTAGTGTTTGGTCTAGTTAATTACATTCCATTATTCCAGATTTAAAGTCCAGGTCGAATGAAAACCAACATCCTCAAGGTCAGAGTATTTTGAGTAATACTAATAAATATTTAAATTACTCCCTCTCACAATTACCATACCATACCATACCATGCCACCTTTATTTATATAGCACATTTAAATTACAACAACGTTGTACCAAAGTGTTTTAGAGTAAAACATTAAAAACATTAAGAAACCACAACTTCATTTAAAAACACACAACATACACAGTGTCACTTTAAACATCAGAAAACAACTCAACCTGTGCTTGGGAATGCCAAAGAGATGATGATAAAACTTGAGGCGTGATTTAAATTCTCATCAGACATTGTCTAACAGAAGACTATGTTTCAGTCAAATATTGGATAGAGAACATGTACTCTCTCTGTTCTAAACAGTTCTAAACAGTGCAACTGCAACAGTGATTCCTGTTGACTACAGATGTCTCTCTTTTTTAACCAGTTGTGTCACTTTCCTACCATCATATAATCAGAAAGAAACTAGCTAGAAGGTCTCTTGAATTGCTCTGCAGGGTGCTAAAACAGCCATGAACCAGACCTACGCATTTATTTTTATAATTACAATAGTAAAACTTCAATTGTGGCTCAGCTTTACTACATAGATCACCAGCTAAGGTAGCATCACTAGGACAGGTATGAGACAAATTAAACATAAACAATGTGATCATAGTGTCAGGAGACACACATACCAGTAAAACTGCCAAGTGCACCCTTTTTCCACTGAACTATGTAGTAATAAAGAACAGGGCCACGACGATGCACTAGGCTTAATGGATATACTCTTAAATTAACTATGTTTTAATTAACACTTGACGTGTCTGCTCCTTGGCCTGATAAGCTTCTATTTCATCCTCATGCATTCAGTGTTTAGTCTTGCATTATCTCTTAGATTGAAACAATGCACTTTGAGTGACAGCAAAAAACATGTTCATTATAGCTATTCAATCTCTTTCAATATGTCAGGGTGATGCTGTTCATTGTCAAGTAGAAGTCATCCTTCTTCCCTTCCCCATTCCCATGTGGTTACATCCTGCTATTCAAGGTATTGAATAGAGAGACACTTGCCCAGCTAGTAGGCAATCAGTGCAGATCGACCGACTGAAGGGGTGCCATTCCCGAAATGTATCAGCCACGGCCACCTGGAGATTGATTGAATTCGGCAGATCTTGTACTGAGGGACGGTTGTACAAAATTTTAATAATCTTACTTCTTACTCATACACATCTGCCTCCACCCCCTTCTCCTGTCGACCTGCCCTCTTGGTCTCTCTTTGCCCCATTCCTATATCTTACTCTGCTTTACTCTACCTATCACTACAGCCCACTTAATTAAGTCTGACTTTCTCATCATAGCTTTAATTAGCAGCGTTTCAATATTTAATACCCCTCACCCCCTATGTCGTTGGTACTGCATGCATGGTTCCCATTTGGTGGTGCACTAGATGTTGCGGCTTTTGTTTTTTATTAATTTGCTATTTGGTGCAATGGTTTCTAACGTGGTACATGTACTAACTGACTGTTTCCTGTTCAACCCCATCACATAATATCGCTGTACTTTTCAACATTTAACTACATGATAAATGGCTGTAGTAAATCTTCCTATCTTTTTAATCATTTTTTCTGCGTGCACTATACCAAATATACCATTTGAAACACTGAGAACAGCTTCAAATGCCAACTGTAGTGCAATTCCATTACACTCTACCAAGCATGAGAAGTCCATGACAATAATTCTCCCCAAGGGCTTTTAGCTAACAAAGAAACACCCATGACCATCCATGTGTTTGTCAGATGCTATAAGGCCGAAACAGTCTGAGCACCTGTGACAGGAAGCTAGGAAGCTGGAGCCCCAGGTTGCAGCTATATGAACATTGGCCCCAGGGGTTCCCCTGACATGAGCTGAGGCATTTTAAACTAATGGCACAGTACTGTGGAAGAGCAACTGGGCTTTTGGGGGGTGGAGCACAGTGGTGCAATGCGTAGTAGAGTATTCACAGCATTCAGGAATAGCAACGGGCCTGTATTGAAAAGGAGCTACATCAGCACTTAGGAAAGGATAAATACTTCAGGTCATTAGTTTGCTTTGTTGGCTGATGTGAAGAATGTAGGCTACACCTGTAGGCCTACTTTTTGTTTGTTTGTTTTTTTAGTTTTCCTAGGTTACTGAGAAAACTTAGGCCCCTATTTGTTCCTTATCAATTACTAAATAAAACATTGCATTTTATCTTAGAGAATCTCACATTACAAATGTTCAGACTCCCTTTGACATATCACACTCAGCTGGGCAATTTGAATAATTATTATTCATTCATATAACTTTGACCTTGTATTGCTTATCATCATAAGAATAAGATTCTCGTAATGTTTACCTTCATTAGAGAGTCAGTTAATGGACCCTGGACCTGCTGGGTGTATATAAATTACAGCTGCCTTGGATTCTTCCAGGGGACATCCGATATTGTTGTTTCCAAATGATAACAGAAGTCCCACTTGCACAGCAGTTTAGTCGCTCTTTTACTGTACTGTCTGTTACTGTAGATGTTTTTAAGACCCGCTTATAGTGACACAGTTAGGTCTATACACATCACACCAGCTTCTATAATAAGCTTATATGCAGTCCTGGTTGGAGAGTAGCTAACATCACTAGCCTACTTCTCACAACCATCATTAAAAACTACAAATAATTCCTCTCACTAATCATTTGCTGTACATTAGATGTCACTTTTATCCAGTAAGTAAGCATTCATTATTTTACAAATTATGTTTTGAGATTGTGGAGTGCGTTATTTAGGAACTCTTAAGTTGCAAGAATATCTTTAATTTCTCCTGTCTTTGATCTGTTATTCCATTTTCCTCTCTTTTGTTATCTTTTCCCTGGTTTGCTATACTGTTATCCACTTCTCTTCATGTGCCGACCACCCTCCCCCTCCCATTCCCACATTTTTCTTTCAAGCTCTGATTTGTTTCCAAGGTCTTTCCCCAGACTTTGATATTATGATATTAATGGAGCACCACTAGCCAGTAACAAGTAGGTTACGGACGTTCCAACCACGTGATTAAAGACTATTTCCCTCTGTCATTTCTATGAATCCAACAATAGTATTCATCCTCACTCTGAATCAGCTGCCAGATAAGACTCTTCCTCTTGGTGGCTGCGCCGTTCCCACAGGAATAAGTGGCCTACATTTGTTTGTGGTGCAGTGCTAGACTGGTAATACACAGTAGAATCCATATAGTGGTGGTAGCTAATATATCTCTGAGAGTGTACAAATGTGGTTACATTTGTACACTCATTTGTACACAAATGGATAAATGAACACGGGAGGATTTGACTGTGTGTGTGTGTTGTACACTATGTGTGTGTTTATAGTGTTTGTATATTGTGCTTGCAATGTCTTGCAATGTCCCTCTCCTGCAGCACACTCTCTGTCTCCCTCTCTCATCACTTCCACTTCCACACATAGCTTGTAAACATGCTGCATTTTAAAAAGCTTGTCATTGATTGCCTTCCCATCCTACAACGCATACCTTGTGTACGGCTTTGGCGCAAACGTGCATGCACGTCTGCACAAGATGCACGCTTGAAAGTACACCCGTGTACAAGCAATTGTGGATGCACATAACCTGTATATGCGCCGTATTGTGCGTGCACTTTAACAAGCTCATTTACACACACACGTGTACACACACTCACACACGCACACACGCGCACACACACACACACACACACACGCACAAACACACACACACACACACACACACACACCCCACCTCTACCACACCCACACACACACACACACACACACACACACACACACACACACACACACACACACACACACACACACACACACACACACACACACACACACACACACACACACACACACACACACACACACACGCACACTCAATC
>OOFJ01028341.1:0-21109 GCA_900323375.1 Benthosema glaciale
GAGACAGGACGTTAAATCTTGATTTTCATTAAATAATTATCTGTCTCTCTCCGTATGTGTGCGCACACACACACACACACACACACACACACACACACACACACACACACACACACAAGAAGAGTTCTACTCACCTGAAGTGCTGTATGTCTACATACTCCTTCTCCTTCTTGGCCAGGCGGTGTTTGATCAGGTATTCTCTCTGGCCTGCCTGGCTGGAGAACATGGCCTGCCTTATGCTGTTGGTGGTGGGACTGTCGGTCCACGATGGAGGCCTATCCAAACGATCAAATCTGATTCTACGATAAAATACAAAAAAATATATATTTAAAATAATATAGTAAAACAATTCATAATTTCAACCAAAGATGTTTGATACATTCTTTACAGACACCCTGAAGATGGTGCAAGCTGACACTAGCCCAAATGCAATAAAGGCCTTTTACTTATCAAACCCACTCTGACTGCCACGACCTAGAATGTTTTATGCCTTTTGGTCATAGTTTTTCCTCTCTCCCAAAGCCTATGGGTGTTCGCATTTAAGCTAATCAATACACAGGATAGGGTTACCCGAGATATGTAATTAGGTTACAGTATAAGGTTCTATTTGGAAAAAAGCTAACAAACAGGAAAATCATGCAGAAACCCAATCTGGCTCTATCCTGTCATTAGGTTAGAATCAACATGCTATCATGGGAGGCAAATCTCACTCTTGTTTGGCAGGCGTGATCAAGGGGTTGTCTTTGCCCTGCATGGAGGTGGTCCTGTCTTTAGGGATTGGTGGGGGCGGCAGAGGATTGGATGGAGCGTAGGAGCCTTTGCGAGGCGGTAGAGGAGGGACAGGGGGAGGCTCCCTGGAAGCCACCGGACGATTCTGCTGGTTCTTCTTCTCTTCCACTTTGACAGAGTGGTTGAAGGCCTCCTCAAATCCAAAGTCTGAGGCCAGCGACTGAGCTAGGTCCCGTCTGTCCGCTGCATAACACAAAACATATGGAGATTAAACCATGAAAAGTCTGTCAATCAATAATTGCATTGCTGCTGTCCGACATTGCAGTTTAGCGCATACCATTAGCTGCTGTTGTGTTAAGTGCCTTACATAGTCTGACGCAGGAACACATAAGCAATTTTTGTTACATCCCTTACGTTAGGGATGTCAGTTATGTGTTAGAGAGGCAGCCTTGACTGTTCATGCCGTTGTTTGCTGAGCCAATCAGGACTAGTACCATACGCTAGAGAGGCATGCCGTTGCTTAGAGACGAGGCAACCAATCAGGACTAGGAGCCAAGTCAAAAATTTGAGTAAGACATAGATCAGGTTTCACCTGACAAAAACAATAATCTGAATGTTAACTGAAACTGAAGAACGTTTGCTCCTTCCTTTGCAACAGGAACCTTGTAAAGGTAACTGCAGGCCGGGGTGATGATATTCACCAAGATGAATTTGAGAAGAATGGTGAAAGCCAGGGGGAAACCAGGCAATTAGTCAATCTTTTCAGTGAGCTATGGCCCAATTTGTGACCACAGTTCAGTTTGATGTTCCCCTCAACATCAACAAGGTGCTACTTGACTGAAGATACACACAGCCATGAGCCATCTCGCTATGGGATGCACACTCATACTGTATGCAAAATTGCAAATTGTAGGCAAGGTCACAACATACATTTTTACATGCCAATTCTAAACCTGGCATTCTATTTTGGCTTTTGGGCATGTGATTACAAATGAATACAATACATGTTCACAAATCTACAACGTGTCACATCAAAACGTGTTTTGAGCTTGTAGTGTAGATTGGCTATTTTCTCTATTTGTTGTATGACAATACATACTCGGCTGAAGTGAACTACTGGGCTATTACAGAGTTCTGTTGTTGCCGTCTAGCCAAAACATATTATTAAAACAAATGTTTCTCTACTTGCACAAGCAGCATATTCTTCCTTATGTACTGTATATCTGGTATTGTAAATTTGACGTTTTGTCTTCATGCATAAAGACAGTCTTTATGCCTGATGAATGTCCAAGTGACCAAAACCTATCCAAAAATACATTTTTGTAAGTGAAGACAATGTGTGGGACTCCCCTTTTTCTACTCTCTCTTTTACACATGTGAACTTGTAATGTTATCAAAGATATCTGACAAGTAAACATTTAATATGAACTTACTATGCTGTAAAATTAGTTATCCTTCCTCCAAACGACTGACTGCTGCAACGGCTTCAGGAATGTTTAGTGAGAACTCAACTCACATAATGTTTGCCATATTATGTTATATGCATTAGATGCTTTGCTTGAGCATCTGTGTCTAGCACTGTTCTACTGTTTGATTGGTTGTGTCTAGCACTGTCCTAAGACAATAGCCACTGTCTTTCAGCTCTTTATCTGACCTAATAAATCAACAGGCTCTCATGTGACATGCAACAGGACTACAGAGGCCATAGGCCAGAGCTGTAGCTTCAATAAAGTTGAAGTTGAGGTCAGTTTGAAAAAAAACTAAAACAACATAAAATCACAATGTACCTGTTGTTCCTGTCTGGTTCACTGTAGTGCTGTTGTTGATGTTGGGAGCCACTGCGCTGATGGGTTTAGGTGTGTTGGCTCCTGAAGACACCACAGAGTTGGCCGTCTTGTTTCCTCTTTGCGGTGGAATGGGGACAGGCCCCCTGTGGGGAGCTGGAGCGAGGGGCTCCATTACTTTGGGTACTGTGAGTTTGGAATCGACTAGGAAAATAAAATGAGACACAAAAGGTGGTACAGCTGGTGAATGGCTGTCATTGTTTCCTGGAGTAGTCCTCATATTAAAATAATTGACATAGTCAAATCACTAGTGTTTCTTTAACTCTGAGAGTTAGAAAATTGATTTAAATCACCACACATGTATAAGTAAGTTTTGGATGATGAACCCATTTTCTAATGTGTCTTCCCATCTTTACTCTATGCAAAACACCATATACGTTTGTAGATAAAGGTTAGGAAACACGCAGAACAGTGCTATCGTTAGTGAAGGCAGTGGCTTCACGGAACAGAACGGCAGCATGCATGCAGCGTGTAGCTTGCTAACATAAAGCGGTTATTACGCAATATTTCTAAAATGCAGTGGGATATTACTACATACTTCCTCCAGAGTGAGTAAAAAAAATGGTTGGCATTAAGTGTATCTCACAACCACATTCATCCATCGTCTATCGTTTGATCGTTGGATGTATTTGTCCAAGCAGAAATGTCTATAGTCATAAACATATTTTATGTGAAGTCTCTCACATAAGATTACATTACACCACAACTAGCATTGCTATTCAAGGGCACACATGCAGGTAAGGGAAAACAGCAGATCTACAAAAGGAACAATCTTGTAGATTTTTGGTGCAGCAATGCCGTGTACAGACACACTTTGGAGTAAAAAAAAAGGGCTCATGATATTCATAAGATCTGTTTAACAAGATAATCTTCCCAAATGAAAAATAAAGCTTTGGCAGTAAAATACTACAGCAGGAGCACTACTGCAGCATCATGTACTTGCTATCACCACAACAGGAAAACGCGGGTGTATTAAACTGCTACCACCATCAATTTCAGTTCCCCCAGACAATCTCATACAAGCCCAACAAAATAAATACAGGAAAAAGGAGAAGTAGACTATCAAAACACTGGTTGCAGTGACTGCGGTATTCTTACATTCAATTAAAGCATAGAGTTCACCGCAACAATGGCAAGGAAAGGAAAGGACCCTTCCCTGCTGAGAGAGAGAGAGAGAGAGAGAGAGAGAGAGAGAGAGAGAGAGAGAGAGAGAGACTGTGTCTGGGCGTCTGGTTTGTGTGTGTTGTGTGGGTGGGTGACAACAACACATACAGTAGGAAATCAGTGAGTGGTGTAATCCACCCTGGGTAAATAAATGTTGGATGAGCAGGTGAATAATTAATGCAGCAGCTGTGGTGTGGTGGAGCAGTGAGTGATACTGGAGGCTCACCTTGTTGCTTGGCCCTCTTCACCTGGGAGAAGAAAGTGTGAGTCCGCTCATCGTCCTGGAGCTCCAGCAGCAGCTCGGGGGCTCGGTCCCCTCGCACCCGTATCCGCACACAAGCTGGGGTAGTTCCGACAGGACGGACACACAGATGCACACGGTCACACGCATAGAAAACAAATGGAACCATGTCTTCCACACGGACAAATGCAGCCGCATTAGAAATGCAGACAGTCCGTAGAATACAAAAAGGCAGGTGATTTAACAGACAACCAATTCAACATGCCTCCAGATTGCTGTGGCAACCCATGACTAGCCCCTGCTACTACATAAAGAGGTCGACAAGCATTTGGCTCCAGGCATGCTCTAAAAATGTAGCCGGATTGGACGAGAGCTCTGTTACGATGCATTCCATGTTTAAGCATTGTTCTGTTCCCACAATACAAGCCTCAAGTCTCTGTCTCACTGAGAACATGACTAATGTTTGTGATTTCCAGAAAAACCTTCATTTGAAAACAAACAACCAACAACAAATGTGCCATCCAAACCGGAGAGGTAAATAAATAAGCACTTACTGGTTGCAGCCGGCAACTCAATAAGATGAGCCTCTTCAGCCTCTAAATGGAAACAGTAGAGAAACAGAGGGAGAGTGAAAGAGTGGCCATGGAGTTCAAAGGTCTATGGTGGGAGTAACCAAAACCCTTTCAAGAGGTTCCCATAGGCTCTTATCGTGACATGTTGACTTTCAAATGTTGTCTGCAAAAAGACGAAAGGAAATACCGGTATGCCGAACCCCTGGATCACCATTTCTACACAACTGTGCAGTGACCTTGAACAAACACAGGCCCATGCCGGAAGGTTGAGTCTAATGCCCACAGGCTTTTGAGGGCTGTACAGTAAGTACGTTTGTACTCTATAAACATGCATGACTGGAATCACAAACACCACATACCTGAAACAAACAGCTCAACCGTCCTATAGCATCTTTACAGAATATCCTAATCATCGGATTAGTTTGACCTTTCTATACCAGAGGCTACAACTAGTTACAGTTCCAGAAATTTACTTTTAAGAGTCATGTATTGTACTTACCCTGAACAATTAGAAAATTACGATTGATGGGTATAGACAATTGAGGTACTGGAGACGACACAACATGTTCCGGGGTGGCCAAAACACCGAGTCTGAATGGGAAGAGAACAGAGCACCATTTAACATTACAGCTTTAAACTTCACTACAAAAGCCTTTTCTTCAAAACATTTAGGAAGATTAATCAATTGATCTATTATAAAACATAAAGCAAAGAGTAAAGCGTATTTTAATATAACAGCCCATATCATATCATATTTTAATGATGGAGATTTCATGCAAATATAAGTGCACTGGAACAGCATTAGAGAATTAGAATACCGGTACATGGAAAAATGTATTATTAGTCCTACATTCAGGTTATATTGAAAACTGCATGCATAATAATAATAACGTCTATTCAGACATTTTTAATCTGTATCTAAGTCTAATGTGCAATGTAGATGCTTTAGTTGCAGAACTTGCAGACTACCAAGCAGAAAATTAAACCCACATAATTTTCATATCCCTGATTTGTTTTTGCTTCTTACTGTATGTCCAGTTCTAAAATCTTAGATTTATATGAACATCTTTTGTCATGTTCTGCTGACAACACCAAACTGTTTGGCGGACCTTGGCTTTGAGTCATTAATTTAGCCTGAACTCTAATCACAATTAACAGCTTCAAATCTGTGACACAGGTAGGACGGGTCAGATTTCACTCTCTAACAACAATGACCGAGTAGGAAGCCAGGGCCAAAGCAGCAGTTTTTGCGCAACACTATCACACTTCCCTCCTGCTTCACAGGAAGTCTTGTGTTAGTTAGTGGAAAATGATTCAGCCCTGCTTGACCAAATGTGTCTGGTCAACTTATCGTAGAAAGAAAAATAATAACAGCTGCATCAGCCCCATACTCGATGCAAGAATAGTTTCTTTTGAAAACGTTTTGTCTTCTGCCAAGTACCAAGTCTGCCAACATTGCCCTGATGATGACAGAAGTTGAAACATTGGCATAATTAAACAATTTGCAACAAGGCTTGAGCATCTGGTTTATGATAGTATCCATGCAGCCATAGTCAGCAGCACCTGTCCTCTTTATCTGCAATTTTGTAAGGGGAAATGAGGATGCAAAAGGACCAATGGTGAATCTTGACATATTCTTGCTTGTATGAGACTTATGCCGCCTTTCCCGTTCATCCCAAGTGGAGCACAGCTTGGTGTGTAAGGTTTTAATGCAGTTAGCTGAGCAGGGAGCTTGTGTGCTCATGTGAGTCGCATTACACTCTAGGACAGAGTGGTGGAATTCTGCATAATGGGCAGCATGCTGGCTGGCACTGAGGCTAATCGCTCTTTCTCTCCCCAACGTTGGCACAGGCTGCTACTAATGCAAACAGCACAAATGGTTCATTGCACCTACAGGCAACTTGTGGCAAGTGAGCTTAACCATTACTCGAACCACAAAAAAAAGAACCCTGGAGGGTTAGAAAGTAAAATAAAAAAATCACAATTGTAGTGTGGGACGGTCTTATCATCACAACATCATCATACATCATCTAATTCGGCCAATCACAATTTGTTACCTCACCTTCGTCTTCAATGTTTGTGTTTACACAAACACTGGCCATTCATTGTCAATGGCATTTAATGTTTGTGTTGGGCCAATGACGTACAACTATTCATTCATTATCAATGGATGTTTGTGTTTACACGCACACTCAAAGCTGAACAAAAGAGGAGCTAGCGGCTAGTGGCTAGCGCCCCTCAAAAATCACACTTGTCTGAAGTGATGGACGCTCATATCATCATACATCATCATGCATCACATTCCGTGCTCAGCCAATCAAATCATCACAAATGTCGTTCGGCCAATCACTTTTGGCGTCTTCACTTATTTGCCCTCACTTTTATCTTCTATATGTACTTTTCTCAGCCAATCAAATCATCGCTATGGGGTGATCAGCCAAACACACAAAGCTGGGCATAGGGGCGGCTAGTGCCTCTCAAAAACCTTGCCAGACGCGACATACTAAATCCTATACGGGTTGTGCTTATACGCGAGAGAGTAAGCGTCAACGGTTTTGAGTAAATGACAGCGTTGCAACATGCTTGCTGTTAAGGTTAGGTTAGGAGTTTGGGGTAGGGATAGTAATAGACTAAGCCTAACCCAAACCCCAAACCTAACCCTAAAAGCGCAAGCATGACATACAGCTGGTTAGGGTTAGGTTAGGGGTTTGGGTTAGGGTTAGTCAGCGGGCGGCTGGCACCAAGCAGTAGCACCTACAGTCAAGAGTCACATCTTGACTAGGTATGATGCAACAAGACAACTCTAATAACAGGGATGCCGCCATGTGTCTCACAGACGTCATGTGCACAGTCTCTGACATCACAGCCATCTATGATGTCAGTACTTTCTATATCAGGGCAAAGTTTCAGCCCAAGTATCAAACTTGGAACTTGCATTTCAGCCAGGGCACTATACACTACAACGCATGACTTCTGTATCAAAATACTATAGAGTCAAGACAGGACAACCTACCAGCAAGCAGAATATTTTAGCTGTACAATGAAATACGATGCTTTTATATAACCTTGCTATTGTGCACACCATCATGATCTGTAAATGTATGGGGGGAACCGGCATTCTTACCATACACTTCCTCAGCACTGAAACCACATTAACACAATGGCTTATCTAACCCAGATGACATTGACAAGATGACAACATATCAAGTAGCAGAAAGCCAGGGTGAACAGTACCACAACCAGAAACAAGAACACAAAGACCCACTTGTTTGAAATATAACAAACTATGACAAAATGGAAGCAAAGTACAGAAGTGATAAGCAGGAGGAGGGTCTGCATTAACCACCAAACTCTATGTAGGCATGACCAGGAACATGGAAGATCTCACCAGTTCCATCTACAAGCACCATCACCAATTCACCACACAAAGCAAAGCAGATTAAAGGAGTGGATGACTCAAAAAATGACTTCTTTTCTAACACACACGCCATGAAGCCTTGAATTCAGAGGTTGTTTTTGTCACATTCATAATTTTGGTCAGTAGGAGACTCTGTAGGACTAGGAAACTCATTTTTTGGGTCAACTACTCCTTTACTTTCCAACCACCTATTTGCCTAATACTTACATAAACTCTCCAGTGCGCTCAATCAGCGACAGTAGTCTGGGCTCCTTGTGGCCTGACCTCAGCTCCTGGCCTCTTACAGTGTGCATCAATCAACATCATCGCAATCAAGGATTCATCGTCAGCAAAGAACCATGAGTGAACTACACCAAAACACTGTATATATTGTAGTAAATGGGTTGGCTCAACTTGGCTGGGTGGTGAAGAAACCCTGAAGTTGGTAACAGTTTATATGAGCCATGCAAATGGCCATTAGATGGCACGTTACAGTCAACAACAGCACCAGCACTGTGGCACAGGCAAGAACAATGGTTTTCAAACCTTTCCATGTCAAGGATCTCAAAATGAATACGTATTTTGCTGCAGACTCCCATCTGAAATTATCTTGTGCCAGGGACGTAATCCCATGCAAGATTTGTACTGATTTTCACATTTCCAAGATTTTATGAAAATAGCAGATCTACAAGCTCACAACGTTATTATCCTAACTAATTTTGCCAGCCTGGGAACCCCACCACTGGAACCCTCTCTCTCAAGGACCTGTGCGTGTCCCCAGACCCCACTTGACACACCAATGGCAGGGGAAACCATAACAAGGCACCAACCTGCACATCAGGAGCAAGGGTTCAGCGTCTTGCTCAAGGACACTTGACACTAACTTTGGGGGAGCCCAGGATCGAACTGGAAAACTCACGGGTCCCATCCAGCTACAGATACCAGCCTGAGCCACAGCAGCCCTTTCCATAGCACTGTGGCAACTTGGCAAGTCACAACTACAACAAGCCTGTACAAAATATTACAGTGGTTCTCAAAGTAGGTCTGGGGACCCGCACTGGTCTTTGAAAGGTTTCCACAGGTTTCCCAGCTACATGATTGACACTTACAGTAGAATTAAGCAAAATGTACCCCGAAGCTAAGGGTAAATTATATTCTCTCTTTGTGTGTTACATTAACTCTTAGGATTTTACAGCGTATAGGTTGGGGTCCAAGAGATACAATGATCTTATCAAATGAGGATCCGTGGCCTAGTAATGCATATCAAAGTAATGGTCCTTAAATTAAAAAGGTTGACAATGACCACAGAGAATCATGACATGGTTAGTATGTTAGCAGAGTTATACTATATCACGGTGCAACTGTAACCTTATCCAACAAGCCTCCAATACAACGAATAGTCCATTTGAGTTTTATCCTCGTATTACTTATTTAAATAACAACATTTAAGTTGCCATGGCTGAATGACGTCAATAACGTCGTTATACCTACCTTAGTAACCCGTACGTGAAGCTAAAAAGCTAACGTTAGCGAACGGGCAAGGAAGGAAAAGCACATCAAAAAACAAAACACCAGAACGTGACACAACTTGAGAGGTAGTGCTCAAAAAAAGGATATTGCCAAACATGTTTCGTCACTTATTCCAAAGCTCAACGACGACTCCATCATAATAATCAGTACGACATAAATAGTAGTTTGTCATTTAGCGTTTTCACTGTGCTTTACCATCCATCCAGGATTCCAGGGAGAAAGTTAAATCTCCACCCCAGCAACAACAACCACCAGACAGACCGCCCGGCCTTCCTTCCGGGTCACAGTAGAAATACCAAGGTCTGAACAGTAACATCACCAACCCGTCCGTCATGCGGAAGTGCTTTAAGGCTACATGTCTTTGATTGTTCTTGACGTCATCTGTCTATCCTTGTTGTCTGTGTTGTCTGTGACAGCTGTCACAGCCTGTCATTCAGAGCAGAGGTGGGCAGCCAGTGCCAGCCTGCCACTGAACCAATCTGCTTTAACAACGTTATTAACATGTTAATAACTGTCTACAGCAGTGGGGTCTACCCAGGGGTCCTTGAGGGAGTTCCAGGGGGTCCCCAGCTAAATGATAGTTAGGAATCAAAATTTGATTCTCAAAATGGACCCTTATGGTTCTGTAACTCTGAGAGCGGAACCAAAAGTGACCCGTTTGGTTCCATTTGTAGGCCTCCTACACTACCAGAGTTAAATTAAAATAACAGTTACAATATAAATTGGGGTCCCAGATATAAAAACAATGAATGCTATTAAATGGGGATTCGTAGCATCTTTTAATTAATACATGTCCAAAGTATGAACTAGCCTACATGGTTATAACATTTTCTAATATTTCTACACTTTTCTACAATTTTTTACAAAACATGTATCAACATGACAATTATCCAGTGCATTTGTGGCATAACCAAGAAGTCGAAGGAGAAATTACAGTAAGTGCCGTGCCTTCAATGTCTTGTTAATGCCCCAATTAACCTTTTGTTGGGATGTTCAAATCATATAGGTTATACTATCATTATTATTTTAACATTTTGGACAAAATAAACAATTTTACATGGAGGTGCGTGCCCTCGATGTCCTGGACTGGTGGTTTCTAATTTCTATACTTTTGGTGCGCGATACGGTCGAATGACGAACGAACTCAACGAATATGCAATAGCCTATAGGCTGTCATGTTCTGTTGTGGTAATTGTCTGGGTGAGGGCGGTGGCGCACCAGTCCTGTCGTCTCTCTGCCACAGCTGAGCTCAACCAAGAGTTGAGTGAGTTTTTCTTTTCGTTTTCCATTGTCCCTACATTCATTGTAGTAGTAGGCTACTGTCTGAACTTGAAGATCGCTCTTATAATATCCTTCAATTTCAAAATCCTCCGAGTCGACTATGATCAAAGAAATGAGTGACACTGACACTCTCTAGTAGGCCTATAGGCCGCCGCATTCTGTGGTTTAGTTATCTTTATTTAATTATGACGAATTACACAGAGTTTTGTACATATGTGAGCTTCTATGATCCATCCTCAAATCGGCTAGCCTTAATACATGAAATCAACTGAGACCAAAAACCACTGAACCTACTACCGGTATTACTAGTTAGTAATATTATAGTGACATCTACTGGCAGGATTTAAGGCTTCCATGTGACGTTTTACACTTAACTGTTATAGGGGAACCTGGTAGTAATGTATTATGCAAACAGAGACACCATTAAATGTACTGTAATATGTCAAAAATAGTTTTTCAATATTATTTTATAGCCTTTTTGTTGATAGCCTATATAGGTACAAATACTGAAAAGACTTAGCAGAGAGGGGGATCTGATGACACATGCATGCACACAACAGGTCCTGAGTCAGACTTAAACATAGAACAGCAGCACAACCATACAAAATCAGACTGTGTGTCACTGTTGAAGCAGTTTAACAGTAACCTAAATGTTTTGAATTTCCATTACTACGGTATAGGTGTTTAAATCACTGACTAAACACTGACATAAAAAA
Source organism: Benthosema glaciale (assembly GCA_900323375.1). Classification (NCBI taxonomy): domain Eukaryota; kingdom Metazoa; phylum Chordata; class Actinopteri; order Myctophiformes; family Myctophidae; genus Benthosema; species Benthosema glaciale. The sequence goes on from OOFJ01028341.1 coordinate 11,475, forward strand.
TGACAATGATATTTGACTCTGAACAAATTCTTATAACATAGATTTTGTATTGTCCTACGTATTGACTTTTGGTCTGATTGATATTTAGTTTTGTATATGTTTACAGTATATTGTACTGCTGTATTTATGAATATAGAATTTATTTAACCCCTCAGGTACTGAAGGCCTTAATCTTGTGAATGGCGTAAGGGCTGGAGTCTCGATGTGGCCACATATCTCCATGGGGCAGGTTCTTTGGCTCTTCCCACTCACGCTCCACCATCTCCACGGTGGTCACAGATGGACTGAGGCTGTCTGCAATGCGGTAGGCTTGAGTCAGGCGACGGAAGGAGGAGGTGTCTGAGACGTCATCGTCGTAGAGATCCTCCATGAGCTCCCGGCGTCTTCTGCGAGACGCACTGAACTCGTCCTTCAGGTCAGAGGCCAAGCCCTTCACATCCCTCACTATTGTGGAGCGCAGGCCAAACAGACAGAGCAAGAATACTAGACCGCCACAGATACCAGAGACAAAGTACAGGGCCACTCTCTCAGGGAGACCTGTAAGGGAAATATGCATGGAAAGGTCACAGGTCTAACAGCAGGTCATCATTCCGGCCTTTATGTTATTTTGATCATAGGCTTGAGAGAGCTACGGTATCTCTCACAAGACATGTAAGACCAATGTCTTCTGCTGAATAGCCACATTAGTTTGACATCTGTGGGAGTCAGTGCATACACATACGTACCCAGAATTCTTTCTAGGACCTCCAGAGAGTTGGTTAAGAGCACATTTTGAGGCCTGGAGTTAGGGCCAGTGTACCATCCGCCTGCAGGTGAAAGGGGGCTGGGCTCAGAAGCCGGTGAATGTCTACACGCAACTAAATAGAGGATACTCTGTCTTATTCTTACCATGCGTGTAGTCAGAGATCAGGAAGGGATCCGTGGATCCACGACCCACATCCTCGAGAAGGTATCGAGGCACTGAAGAAAACCATGTAAAATTTGCACATAAGACCTACTATTTACTATAGCAATGTGGTGGAGTCAAAGGTACAATATTGTGAATGTCATGAAACATAAGTATCCAAAAACATAAATACTCAAGTAAAGTACAGATACTCATGTAAATGTACTTCCTTTCTGTCCACCGCTCACAAACAGTAACATCCTCCCTGTGCCGTGTCACTTACCACAAGTGAAGGACACTCGCAGGTGTTTCCTGGTGCCAGGGAAGCAGGGGTCCCCAAAGTTATGAGTGTCTGCCAACACTGAACAGTTAGCTCTGCCATGGCACTTTCGTGACACCTTCCGCAGGGCTGATGGGGACAGACACTCTGAGGAAGATGTAGTGTGATTTGAAGTTGTTATTAATCTTATACAAAGCACTGATTAGCTATTAACTGTTATCAGATTTAGACTTAAATATATTTGATCTCCAGTGAATGGATACAAATTATAGATCATTCATGTTTTACCCTCATGTATGTGTAACAGATAAACAAAGCACAGACATTCTCAATCAGATTTACTTAAATTGGTACTTTGACCACTAGATGGCACTTAAGTTCCATGTATTAGATTTTCCGACCCATGTCAACATGTGGGGAAGTTTCCTGGGGGCAATTGGGACTTCCATGCAGTAGGTGTCCAAAGGTGGCAGAGTAGATAGCCAAGACAGTGTCATTCTTGCATGCAAGCCTCATGCGCTCATTTTCACACACCAACCTTGTACGATGATGCTCTGAAAAGAAATGTCAATATATATTTTTTACAAACTAAATAATCTAAAATATCTTGTGAGCATATACAATAATTGATGTAGGACTCAGGGAGTTCCAGCCGCGCCTCAAGCCTATGGCAGGCCAGTCTGGTGCATCTCAGAAGCAGGACATGTAGCAGTAGAGAGGGAGGCACTGGAGCAACTCAGACAGTTTAGGTCTTTTATTTTAAATATGACAGGGTGCAGGTACAAAAGTGACGTTTCGATGTATCAATCACATCTTCGTCAGGTCATAGCCTTCTGAAGAAGAATTCATAGGCTATGACCTGACGAAGATGTGATTGATACATCGAAACGTTGTCACTTTTGTACCTGCACTCTGTCGTATTTAAAACAAAAGACCTAAACTGTCTGAGTTGCTCCAGTGCCTCCCTCTCTACTAATTGATGTAGGCCTATTTCATTATAAACAGCTAAACTCCAAGAGCATTTGCTATGGTTATATGATTTTAAGTTCACCATAATGAATACCTGGACGGCATTTATAGGAGACCACAAGATATTTGCTGGTGAGCGGGCAGGGGTCTTGTCCAAACACTGGACTAATGACAGGGATATAACAGGAGCGCCGGTCCTGACATTCTGACACTACTTTCTGCAACGATAAGAAAACATAACCACTCTGTCAGTCAGTCAGACAGTTTTGATTTATGACGTCCACTCACAGTGTTACTTGTTTTATACTTGCGGTATTAGACTAAGTGGCTAAGCTATGCCAAAATGGGATGGTTTGTTTTTGTTTTTACTTGATCAAGGAAACACTGAGGTAATACCATGGTTAATACTAGTATACCAAACATGTTCTTTGGAGTGTTTTATATAGAGTGGTGTATCCGGTGACCCCCAAAGATAATTCATAATTAGTAAATTGAGCCTTACAGTTCTGTATAGAAATGTGTATAAAAGTTAAGTGAACATTGATGATTTTACATAGGACTATCCATGGAAACATTCCCTTGGGGCTTTTTGTGTTACTGCAGGTATACCTTTGTACTTTTTGGAAACAGCTTGACAGTGAGGGTTCAACAGTTCTAACTAATCGTTTCAATCGATTATATATAACAAAATACATCTTCAACATTTTACCTCATGGATTGATGAACAAAAATTCAATCTTCTAAGCTGAAATACTAATTGATTAATAAATAAATAAAAGTACAAATCATTAAGAAAATAATATAGTTGCAGCCATAATGGTGAGGTATAGATGAAGTGCTTCATTTTCATAAAATGCAGACATCAGATCATGAGGTGGTTACCTCCATAGCAATGGAAGACGTACACTCAGTGTCATCCTCCACAGGTGTGGTTGTGTTAGCAGAGGGGCATAAATGTTGACCTGGCACACGCCGTCCATAGAATGCTGACAGGACGGCTATAGATGTCCTTGAGGGACACTTGATGAGGAGTGTGGCCCCATCACAGGCATGGGTGGTGTGGTTCTTCAGAATTGTGTGGAGGTATACTGGAACATAATTAATACAACTTGATGCAAATGTAATAGCATGCACATGCCGACGGTGTGATGTTTTTTTGTGATGTAGGCCTAATAGTAGGATTTCAGAGGTTTGTGGACCCACCTCAGTGTATTCTACATGAAAGAGAAGGGAAATGACTAACAGATGCAGCATTGTAATTATGTCCTCCCTGATGCAAAGCGTGCAAAGAGTGCATGGATAATATGGCGCTAATCAAACAAACACCTTATCTAATCTGAAGGGGAGTGGTTTAATTAATGTGCCATTCATCTCAAGATTAGAATATACTGTATTCATCACATCAGTCATATTTGAATCATATCTATAAAAGCGCACCATATAAGAAACCATAACTAAAAGTGTGATATTATTACTGTATGTATGAAAGTGTTAACTTACAAATTACAATTCAACCTTTGGTGGCATGTTAACGAAACAGGGAACGATTGACTGACTCAGTTCTCAATAAGGCACACTTTAGGGATTTATTAGATGCTTATTTGTCCCCTCCCTGCTCTGGTTGACAAGTGGGCGGTGTCCCAAACACTGGGCGTAGTTCTCCAAGACAACATTTGACCTCATGGATACAAATGCATTGGGCCAAGTAAATATAGACAGTGAATGGTCATCTAAGCCTCCCCTCCCATTGCACTTCCTGTCGTTGTACCCTAACCCTACATGTGTTTGTGTGTAGGCTACACACGTCTTCCTGGCTGTGTGCCTCAGTGGTAACTTCAGGGTGCAACAGAGTACCAGGCACTCGCTCCACAATGAACTATTATTAGGGCTCTCTAAGACATACACAGATACAGATCTTTATCAGGGCCAAGTACATCTGGGCTGCATTGTTGGCAATAGAGGTATCATTGAATAAGGCTAGCATTGTCATACTTGCAGAGACTTCTCTGTCCTGTGGGAACAAATCAGCATTATCATAAAACTGTGTCAGCAATTCAGACATTCGCCAAAAGATTTCTAGTATTTCTACCTATATGCATTAATCTCAATTGTATTTTGTTTATTGCTTTGAAAGTACCCCTAGAAAGACATGGCTTCAATATGTTGAGATAGCCCATTCTAATCCTGATCTGGATGATTTAAAGCACAGAGAGGAGGACAGTCTTACTGCTTCCATCACGAAATAAGCAGGTTTTGGCTTCGTTTCACTTTTGTTAGGTAGAGTGTGTCTCTAGTCTCCTAACCCCTGGTTCTGGTGGCTCAGCATGAGCCACATTGCAGCTGTTTGTAGCATCGGATATGCAGAAGATAAAAACGAGGGGATGCTTGCACCATTTACACCATTACACTACTATGTTGAACAGATCAACCTCCTGACTTTGACCCATACTTCTAAGAAATTCTGAATGTCAAAATGCACTCACCAGAGAAGTTAGGAGCAGACAGTGTAGTGTGTGTATTTAGAGCAAAGAAGAGAAGAGACAGAAAACAGCAGCACCTGTTGAAACTCCATGGAACCATCATCGCACACATATCACATAACGCCAGAGAGTTTAATCGCAGTGACTTGCGTTACTGACTCACTGCGTGCGAGTGTCTTGTGGGGTCAATGATGCCATTGTGTTCGCCAAAGAACAGCCCCCCAGTGACCATAATAGCAGCTGACTGCCTTGAGCAGAGCTCATACAGACATTTGTGTACCTTTATGTTGTATTAGTTGATCAACACCTGTACACAGCTGTGAGGAGTTCACTTAATATGTTTTAATTTGTCTTGTGGGAAGAAATCTTGGCCCTCTCATTGGCAAAATCAAGACACTGACATTATTCTTATGGGCTTAATGGCCAAAAACCAAGGACCCTGTTCATGGAGATAAGGCACCTTTTTTCAGGGAGTGACTTCCAGTTGCTGTGTGTCCCGTGGAGATATGACCATTTATCTCCATGAGATATGGCTTTCCTTTTCCTCTGTGGAAAGGAAAGAGGGAAGACATAGGTCAGTGGCAAGTCACACTTTTCCATTGCTGTTTGTCTTTTCCAGGAACACTGAGACATTTTCACTTTCATAACATCCTTACAATGTAGCCAATGAAACAAAACAAAACAAATGCTATGATCTGATCATTCATTTCTATGTAGGCAGTCTTTCTCAATCCTGGTTGTCATAACCACCAAACACTGGAGACATCTGTGTAGGGTGCGGATGTTATCAATGATGATATGAAAAGGCCATAAAAGATATCTTCATATCTATCTGATTGGCACAGCATAAACTTAGAATATATACAAATTGCATCAAAGAAATCAAACAACTCCTAGATGTCTCCTATATAGGTTGACATATGGCAAACACAAGTCCAGATCAGAATGTTCTGTACACATTAACCCGATAAAAGAAAAGGCAAGACACATTTTCATCTTGTGCGTAACACCATGGCACTCCCACAACTAATTCCATCCACCTCCTAAAGGCATTGTACATATAATGACTAATACTTCCTCAGAGCTCCCTGGTATGACTAGCCCGTACTCTGGAGCTGGAGGGGACTCAGGGAGTAGTAGTAGTAGAGTGAAGGGGGCAGAGGGAGGAGGTATTTGATAATTGCACAAGTTCAGCTCATAACCTCCCAGTCTTCTCTTTGCAGACATGTACACTATGATAGAAGAGGAGGGTGCTTTTTTAGCAGGACTGTCTGAGCTGGGTTTCCTCTTGGGCTCGACCTGTGTTAGTCATTAATTTCCAGGATTTGTTATTTTTTTTTAGGTTAGGAAATCCATTTCTGTAATGGAAAACATTCCCATCATCCACTTGGGCCGATAACTCAAAGCAGACTCTTCTGTCCTTCAGCAAGTCTTCACTGTGGTCCTCAGAGTATAAGTGTCTTATCTTGGCCTGTTTGGAAGGTGAAGTGTTCTTGAACCGTGTCCACACTGTGGCATAACTATGACCTTCCCCCTACCATTTACTGGAATTACCCAGTCTATCTAAAAACGAAAGCCCTGCACTTATTATTGCAATACACAGCTGGCTGCCTTGCTCTCTTGCGCAAAAGTCCCTACTCCCCACTAGTAAAATCCTCAGTAGTAATTTGACTCTGTACAAATGGAATTAAATGTAAAAGTCCATTTGGTTCTGTTTGTACATATCTGAGTTACAAATGAGTTAGCTCCATGCAGCTTCCTTGTGTGAGGCCAGAACCCATGCAACACACAGTAAATGTAATTTTCAAATACGGTAGCTTTATTTTACCTCTCCACGGATAGTTTCATAGTTATATTGTATTTACATACTGTATCATTTATAAAATAATGTTTTATTCGTTAAAATAAGTCCCAGATTGGCTTTAAAGTATTAATTTGAAATGGATTGCCAATCAGTCAGCCATGACGACATAACACCATCAATCTTTTGCTGTTTCAACAAAAAAAAATCATTTTCTTTCTGATTTCTAAGTTCTATTTCCTCTTGGTGCAGGGGGGTTCCCAAACAATGATGCAATGATCAGTCACAACTAAAACGCCCACAAATTATCACATGATTTCAATGAATAGGGCATAACAATCTAATAATAATAATAATAATAATAATAATAATAATAATAATAATAATAATAATAATAATAATAATAATAATAATACATTTTATTTATAAGGCGCCTTTCAGGGCACTCAAGGTCACCGTACAACAAAGTAAAAACAGTCAATACAAAGCACAAAATTAAAACGAGCAAAACCAACAAATGTCAACCGTATGGGTTTTGAGTCAGTCTGGTCAGACTTATAGCTAACAACATTTTTATTTATTTGACTCGTGTTAGAGTACAGTTACTTGTTAGTTTTTGTGTACGACCACAATGATAATAAGTCTACATTGGGCTCTTTAGTTCTGCACTGAAGAAGTTCACTTTTGGCAAATAGTTTATTTTGTTCATGTAAAGCTTTTGAAACACTAAATTCTAGTTATAATGATGTACCAATACCAACCCTGGACTTAACCCTGGAAATAAACGTAACTTAACTCAAGCTAATTCATACATCATCATATAAACAAATATTACATAATGATACTTTATTATAATTCTGATCCCAGAAGTGTTTTAAAGAGAAATTCTACTTTTAAAAGATCTGAGTAGCTAGACTACTTTCCCCATCACTGACTACCATAAAGACTTTCAAAGAGTCTTTCAAACTCTAAAGTGAAAGCCTAAAGAATTGTTTTAAAATAAAATATTAGAATAGAAAAGACTAGTCAAAAACATATGTTAGGAATTAGGAAAACAAACAAACATGCATTGCAAATGCAATTTGGCAGTGACCATGACATGTTAACACTTTGCTGCATGTATATTCTTCGTCCCTAAATTAAATTAGGTATCTTGGTTCACAGTGTTTCTTCAACCACTCTAGATGTTTTATATTAAGTAGATTGTAGAGGAGAATAATCTGTAGCATCAACATGTAAAACTCCATATTCATTTGAATTGGCGTGACTCAAAACGGATGATGTGTCTTACGTGTCACATGGTGATATTGGCAATATTGTTTGACTAAGAAAGTGTTGCGGCAGGACCTATTTTAAGCTCTCTTCATACATTTAGGCACTGGGTATATATACAAGAGTACCCCGCCCATTCTCTGGACCTCCCTCTCCTCTGGCTTGTGAAGTGTGCTGCTCGGAGCGATATAGGCTCAGAGAAGCCAGACAAAACACACCAGCAGTAAGGTCTTAACTTCTCTTGAGAGCCCTGCATCAATAACGTCACTCTTCAGTTCAGTTCAGTTCAGAGCAGTCAGTCACATACGGTTGTTCAATAACAATCTTATTATATTATATTCCAGTGCTGTGTGTAGGATTTGGACTGCACACAACCACTGAATCCACTTCAAGAGAGCAGTTGAGGTGACAGGATATTTGGACTTGTTTTTGGGACATCATGGCGCTCCGACAGAACTCTGACAAAGATCCAATCATTGAGCTATTCATAAAGGTGAGTACAATAATTATTATCACTCATGTTAGATTAATCTATTTTTTTTTTTTACAAGATCTGGATAAACAGTGAACAGGAACAATACTGTAAAAGGGAAAAAACGGTGGGGAAAAAGTATGTTTAAATTGAATTTATTTGTAATTTACTTAAGTAAATAAGAATTTGTGAACACACACATTTGTGAAGTGAAATATATTTGTATTGCTCACTCCCTCGCTATCACCTATAATTGCCCTTCTGCCCTTGACAAACACTGGCATCAGATTTGTGACTCACTTGTCAAGACATAGTAATGTAAAAGCTCTGCAGTTCTCTGTGGGTGGGCACCATCAGTCAGGGAATAACATTGCTTTTCATGGTTGCCATATCCACTGAATGCAATACACATGGAGTAACGCACATCACGCAGTAAAATCCTGTGTGTGTGTGTGTGTGTGTGTGTGTGACTGTGTATCCCTAGTGAGGGTCAGAGATGGCTTTTTATCTGTGAACTCTGACACAACAGACACTGGAGGCCACCTTATCTTCATGTGCAGAAGGAGAACGGAACACACACACAGCCCCTGGCCTCCAGTCTGAAACAGGCACACCCACACACACATGCACAAAAATAGTCATTCATCACAAGAACACATAAACAAATACACAGCATGGAGTGTTTAATTGTTCCCATGCAAAATTGTGTATTTTTTTATTAGATACACATGATGAAAGACAGAATAGAGTCGTTTAATAATCGCACAGTGCAGCGTCTTGTAAAAAACCTGCATTCAGTATTAACATATGATATCACTTGAATGCAGATTTCATGTACAATGGATGTACATGATTAAATCTGACATCCAAAGCATATATCAGGTCATGTCAATGTTAAGGTGGCACAGGAGTTGTTATTATGTGTCATGTGATGTAGTTTGGCAGAAGGATGAGGGAATGTTACTGTTAGCTAGCTTCCTCTCAAACACAATGCCTTCTTTTCATTTCCTTGGAAAAGTCCTTTAAATATCCTCCCAGACAGGTCCTACAATATCTGTTGGAAGTTATCAGAAAGAAATTGGGGGACATAGCCTACTGTATGATAGATTTGTTGGATGAAACAGGCCAGATGAAGAAGTGACCATTTCATATGACTATGAGCTATAAATACGATCTAAAGGCACTAGTCCAATTCCATATTGCGATCTTAATCCTGGCTCTCTTTTCTGTTGCTTTTTGTTTCTATTTCGTAGGCCGGACATGATGGTGAGAATGTTGGGAACTGCCCCTTCTGCCAAAGGCTCTTCATGGTGCTCTGGCTCAAAGGAGTCAAGTTCACAGTGACCACAGTTGACATGAGGAAGTAAGCACACTTCTTCCCTAAGAAAACATCCTGAGCATCTGGTTGAAGGCAGTTTCACAAAGTGCCCTATTAAGAAATTACTGGAGGAATAGAATGTTTTTCTGAAGAACCG
>OOFJ01028347.1:5167-16848 GCA_900323375.1 Benthosema glaciale
CTCAAACTCCCTAAATCTATCTGTCGGAGGCGGAGGCTGTTAAGTTGAGAGAGTTGCGGCATCATCGTTCACTGTTTATTCATAGGGCTGTATGCGTCGCTGACTGCTTCGTTGTCGCCACTCTCTACTTAAAACGGCTCTAGTCTAGAGGCCGCGCTATAGCCAATGAGCGTTCAGCAATGGCGGCGCCCATCGGCTGTAATATTAACGTAATAGTGTGGTTCTACAGCGATTCTTAAGTTGATTTTATTGATTATAACGTAAAATGAGGTCGGATGCGGCCATGCAAAATGATCGCGTCATTGGATTATTTTTTTACCGCATTTTTTTCGCGATGTTTTTCACGGTAGATTATTTTTTACTGTACATACATGGTGCGTCCTGTGGACGCAAAGGGTGCTGCTTGAATGCGTCCGTTAGCTATAAACTGCGTCTTTGGACGCAGGACGCAGGCAAATTACATCACTGGGCCATGTCTTCAGTTATGTGGTATTTATTTGTCTAACAGACTAGCCCCTTTTCTCTGTTTCTATAGAAAATGGCAGACTGCAACCCAAACTACTGCTTATATAGGTCATGTCTTCAGGTATGTGGTATTTTATTTGTCTTAACAGACTTCCCCTTTTCTCTTTCTCTATAGAAAATGGCAGAGGACAACCCAGACTGCGTTTTCCTGCAAGTTGATGTGGATGATGCTGATGTAAGTGTTGCACATAACCATTTGAAAATGTGGGCATTATGCTTGAGAGTGTGTGTAATAAACATAACAAACAACACACAGTTGATGCACTAAAATTGCATGAGATATGTTTTTGACCAGTATATTAAAAGCAAACTCTCTTTTTGTGTGTGTTGTCCAGGATGTGGCTGCTGCCTGTGAAATCAACAGCATGCCCACATTTCAATTCTACAAGAACAAGGCAAAGGTAGGGACTCTTGAGTTCCTTTCATTATAACTTGGGCAGTAAAAATATATCCAGATCTTATGTCTTGTCAATATAGGCAATTCGTCCTCCGCTAGTATCTCCTGTGGGGTCCATCTTAGGCCCACCATTATTTGTTTTTAATTTACCCTGTCATATTAACACTTTAACCCTCATTCACGAGTTACGCAAGTTAATCGATTGTAGAACAGCTTCCCTCCCAACTTCCACAAGTTGTTTTCATTGTTAATCCACGTTTTAATAAGTTTAAACGGGCAAAGAGGCTTATGGGATATTGTTTACAATGGAGAAGCTGCCTAGCAGCGCGCAGCTTCTCTGCTGTGTTGATGTGATGCCATTTTAAAATATCTTTCAACACTACGACGAGTGATTACACCGTTTTTAAAGTGGATTTCCATTACAAACGACTCAGTGGTCGGTGCAGTGGCTGTTCAAAGGTTAGTGTAAACTCAGCAGGGAGATCGTGGGCGACGACTGTTTCATTCCGGCATTAAAATTGTTAAATATCACCCCTCATTCCACTGTAGTGGTGATGACACAGCTTTATCTCCCCTGAATCCAAACGACCAGTCCAAACTAGTCTGCCTCGTGAACTGCCTTGAGGTCATAGTCACACTTGTTGGAATACAAAAAACGTCCTACTGTTGAATGAAAGCAAGTTTGAAGTTGTCGTGTTTGGCCCCCCTGACTCCATCACTTGGCTCTTGGCAACCTGTCCACCCTTGTTCCCATGTCAAAAACCTCGGTTTGCTCTTTGATTCTGCATTTAACTTTGACAAGCATGTAAATGCAGTAGAGTTATTTTTTTTTCTTTCCAGCTTTGTACCATCGCCAAAATCAGACGGTTTCTCTCTGCCCTAGACCTTGAGAAAATCATCCACTCCCCATTCCCTGTACACTGGGATTAGTCAGTTGTCCCTGACAGACCCTGATCACCTGCAACTGGTCCAAAACACAGCAGCCAGATTGCTGACTGGAATTTACAGGCCCATCTTAACGGTGTTGTGCCACAGGGTAACCACACTTATAGTGCCCCCCCTCCCATTTACACTTAACAGAAGTGAAGTTTACTATAGGAATAAACACACTTAATATGCTTACCACACATTTGACACCATAGATATGCATGGTCCTATGAAGGCTATACTGGCCCTTTATACTGATGCTCAAATCTGACTGCAACTCATCCCAACTCATATTATTTGAATGCTAAATGTCCTGCAGACTATGCAAACCATTATAGTGTCAGTATGTCTAGAATAATAACAATTTACAGTACTAGCGAGTCCGACAAACATACAGACTTCACAGACGAGCATCAATAACTGAACAACCAAATCAACCACAGCCAGTTGAAAAAAAAAAGCTTTAGAGCGAACAACTTGTTCTTGACTTGTGCATGCAAAGGCTGTCATTATATCCTTAATCTCATAAAATTACAAGTGATGACTGATGGCCCTTCTTGCTCCCTCATCCACCTGGAACACTCGCACCTGACAACAACCTCCCTGTTAATGACGCACGCAATAAAAGGTTGTGTTTGTGGGTACATCTCGCTTGTGCTGTGATTTTCCGGTTTTCATTTAACACAACCCCTTAGCTCATGTCTGTCCATTTTGAACTCTGGTGCACTCCACACTAATTAGGGGGAGGGGCATGGCATAAAATAGTCCATTCATTGTCAATGGGAATTTAATGTTTGTAGGGCAAAGTTTGTGCACACACACCAAAAGCTGGATATAGGAGGAGCTATCATCGTAGTGGTCTGTACAGTACGATGGTCAGTTAGTGTTACAAACACAGAACAATTGACTTGACATACTATACTGATATTTTTTAAATTCTTGTCGTTCATGTCGATACCATGTAACAAAATATTGAATGTAAACGTTATATTCAAGTTACGTGGAAGAATCCACTTTTCCTTTTGTCATATCCTATAGGAAGACGTAATCAACTTTACTCTCTGCTTTCCTTTTTAGTTGGGGCAGTTCTCTGGGGCCAATCCAGCGAAGCTTCAGGAGATGTTTACTGGCTTCAAGTGAAGATGCACCCTTGAATTGGTCACCTGTGCGGCCTTCCAACAGTTTTTACCCATCGCCAACCCCTCTAGCATTTATGTGGTTCTCATCAAGTGCATGATTGCCACTGGGCAACAGTATGTCTTCCATTTTTGTTTCTACTTGCTTCCCTTCCCTTCTTCTCTTCTCGTCCTTTATAAGGAATTAATCACTGTTGTATGATGGGCATTGGGCACCAATGTTGCTTCCATCCTTGACCACTTGCCCCTTCACTCTTGAGTCAGTATACAAATAATGATTCCAAACAATACAGTATCATGCATACCCGTATGACTACCATGTTCTCTTGTGGCAGTTCTCCTCTCAGCGTCTTCCTCATCACTGTGCTCGCCATCCCTCTTTTCTTACCTCACTGACCTCCTTGCACTTGAGCTCCATTAACAATGTTAAATTAAAAATAACATACCGGTAACCTGTTTGTGTCATTTTCTTTTTACTCTTTGGGATGAAAGGCATTCTGGATTCTTAAAACACCATTTGTTTCTGTCTTGATTGGTGGACAACTGTCTTAAAAACCTGTTACATGGTCTATTTGATCAAATGGATGTTAAAACCAGATAATGCTATTTTGTATTTAACCATACAGATACTCCTACTGTTTATGTTAAATTACTACTTGCCTTTTATACTGAAATTATTTGAAACCTTAGCTTTTTTTCTTAAGTGACAATTTTAGTACAGTATGTTTAATTTGACTGCAGAATCGAATCAGAGCTGCCTCCTTCAAACATTGCAACTATACAGTAATTTATGGTAACGTTTTTACAACATTCACAATACCGGTACTAAATATTACACCAAATAATGAGAGGGATACTGCTTGTTAATACAAATGCAATTCTATTTTCTTGTGATACAGAATAACAGTATTGTCAACGGCTGGTGTTGGCACTCACAGTTGATTGCAAATCACATTGGAACACAACTTTCCTCTTGACATTCAGTTGCATTACTAAGCAAATAACAAAAAAATGCATTCATTTGTGTCAGGTAGTCACTAGTGCTTTGGCCTGACTCTTTTCCAGATTTATTATGACACCTTTGAATATCCATTTCATTTGGTCCCTGTCTGCAAAAAGACTATAGTAAAAATAATCCTACGTTCGTCTTCCATTGTGTTGAAATATTTTGGGTGTTTACCAAGGTATAATATTGTGACATGGCTGTGCAGGCTCTCGAGTTAAATTATTGTTAAACATTACTTAATGTACAATAATTTTGATTGCCTGACAATATAGAGCATGGAATTGTGGACAAAATCTTATCCAACGACGACAATACATTCTAAATTAAAAATGTGGGTCCGTGGCTCGAATGCCAAATAAAAGGTCCTTGATATGAAAAGGGTTGAAAACCACTGGTCTAACCACCCGATTCTGCGTCTCACTAGCCTCACATAGCCAGAATTATCTTCCTTTGCAATGCAAATTGCCCCAGGCAGATTTTGGATATTGTCTGGCTACGTGAGGCTAGCATCTCACTACACCCGCATTAACTTGTTCTGGTACCCATTATAGTATTATCCATCTCAGGTTTAACAAACATGGGGGGGGGGGACAATCTGACCTGCTGTAATTGTATGCTTGTACTTGTGTACAGATATGTCTGGTTCAGAACAATGAGGAACAGTTTCCACTGATATCTAATATTTAATATAAAAAGTAGGAATCAATGATAAATAGCCTACAAGGGCTATACAAATATATACATTAAAGAAGTAGTAAAAATAACATTGTGAGCTTGTAGATTGACTATTTTCAGTAGCTTGGTTCATGGGGAGACATACAACTTATCTTTTAGGTCTTGAGCTAAAACGTTTGGGAAAGTGAGCCTGCCTGGGAATCAGAACTTATATGTATAGTGATTTGATACAGTAGCCTAGTCTTTCTAATATACAGATGGCTACATCAACAGTGAATGTAAAAACAATGGATAAAGCAATATGCAGCATGTCAAAATACAAAGGAATGACTATATAATAGTAAAAAAAAAGGAAATATAAAAAAAACATTTTCTTGAATCTACCCCTTAATAACAGTGCAATGATTTAGAAGCTGTAATAGATGCATTTTCTTATACAAATCTTTAACAAGTAAACAAAGAAATAAATGTCTTTGGTGCGATGCATTGTTATTTAAGTTTGGTCTATCTAAACCAAGCTTTCACATTCTGGTTATAGGACTGCTGCCATCACATCTTACTGTTGTGATGGCTTTGTCACTGTCACTGTTGTGACTGTAAGTCTCTGTATATCGATAAAACACAAATCACTTATGAGGAGTGACGGTGGAGGTGCGATGTTTCTTTCTGTAGAGAAACGCAACATTTGTATTAGATTTACATATCAACATTTTGATATCATAATATTACATTTTTGTCTATGAAGATGAATAGAGGAATAGGTCATTCACGACAAAAAAGAAAAGAAAAAAAGAAGGTTAAAAAACATACCCATTCTGCTGTCTTTTGATCTTCTCAAGGATTCTCTTCACCCATCTGGCCTCGGGGTTCAGACATACCTTCGTCCCGAGTTTTTTAAGAGTGACACTGCAGGACATAGGAAGAGGTTTAGTTTATACTCTACAGTAAGATGTACAGTAAGATGTTTGCTAGTTGCTTGCCGAAATTGTCAAACAAACAGCTTGAAAATCACTTATTTTTAAAGGAGTATAAATCCACTCAATGAAAGCCAATGTAGCTGATTTAGGCTGTCAGTCTATTTTGACCTATTTTGTGTTTGTTATTGTAACTATTTGATGATGTTGATTCATTTAGAGCCTACAAGAATATAAAACTATCTCTTCTAAAACATTTAAATAATAACTTCTCATCTTTCTTCCATAGGATAGGGGGGGGCAGAGCCCCACTTGCCCATTTATACCAGCCACCCCTGTGTTGCTTTCCAGAAATGTCAAACAAACAGCTTGAACATCACTTATTTTAAGCAAGTATAAAGGAGTATAAATTAAGTGGAACAATAATTCTGCAATTCTATCAAATAGTGCTGCACCTGGGTCCTGAAAGCAATGCAAGGCAATACGATACGATCCATTTAGCTGGTTCATCATCTGCAGTTTAGATAACTGAAGCGTGCTTCATAATTGAGCAGTTGAGACGAATAACAGTTTAAGTCACACTATTGATCCATAATGTAAAAATTATGGATATGGGGTCAGGACAGCGAGGCCTTTTCTGGGAGGGGTCACATTAAAATATGTGACTTAGACTGTTATTCGTCTCAACTGCTCAATTCGTCTCACTGACACTACACTGTCATGCGTCAAAGACAACAGATCTACAAGCTCACAACGTGTTGTGATTTCGTTGCGTGACACAGAGGTGCGAATGACATAAATTAGGCATTATGGCATTGTGCCATGGCCCATGGCACGCTGCCAAAGCAGCCTATAATGCCCAATTTAATTTATACGCCCCCATGGCTCATGGCGGTGTATGGGATGTGCTTGTGCATGTGTTAGGGCCGGGGTGTCATATATCTTTGAAAAATGTATAGACATTGTGTTGTCATGTATCCTAAAGTACTATTGCAGTAGTCTACAGGTTATCAGCTGTACTTGGAGGCCAGTCTATGACTCCAGGCATCTATGACATACAGTACGTACATGTAAGTACTACTCAGTCATCACCACATTTTGGGGAAAAAACTGCAGACAGAAACAGACAGAGATTTGTGGAATATCCAAAAGATTTACATAGATGTCTGTTGTATATTAACAACACAGAGAAGTGTATAATGTATCATGAAACCTTTATATGTGTTTGAACGGGAAACACACGTAAACAAATGTATGTATTTGTTTTTCCCCATTAATGTTCAAACTAAATTAAGGTATAAAACACTGAACCGGAACAGGAAAGGAGTATAATAACACAATTGTAATACTGGTGTTTCCTGAATTGTTTCCAAACTGTTTTGGCCCTTTCACTGAATTTAGATGTCACCAAACAAACATATCAGTAGGTGCAGATCTAATAGATTTGATGCCTACAAGAGACAAGCAGCAAAGCACCTGATAGTGAGTGACCAGAACTCGTGTAGAGCCTCACGGGGGCGCAATTTCACTCCGCTGCCCACCATGCATTGTAACAGGGTATTGTAATCTTTCCTGCCTGTGTCTGAGCCGGGTCTGTCTATGAATGAACCAAATAACTTTTGCTAGTGACATACTGTATCTTAGGGGAAAAGATTTACACATAAAAGTAGGGTGCTGTACTGTAACAATGTAATTTAGGGGTTGACCTGAGCCAAAAACGTTTGCTGTTCTACTGAAACTGAACACAGCAACATCTGCTGGGCCCGTCACAGTATTCAATGATAACTGATTTTGTACAGGTACAAGAGTGCTTATCATTTATTTACTGGTATTGTTTCATCTAAGCCTTGTAAGGTAATCTCTCGAGCCTGATTCAGCAGCTCAGAAAAAATAAATAAATTGCCGACAGGTTTCCAGATTGCATCTAAGGTAAATGTAAACAGCCAAATCATCGCAAATGGTCTTATGTTGTTTCTACAAAGGTATTATTTATGAAATCGATAAAGCTACGATGACAACATATGCATGTTATTATTACAGTTATTTTTGTACCATGGTCTTTGGTGGGTATATGTTTCATAGAGGGCCGCATACTTACATTATTTGAATATCCTCACAATGTGAGTTGGGAGGGATTATCTCCATCTTTTCTATGTGACGACCGATGGGCCTTTTCTCCATGCTGATGCACTGACAGCGAAGATTCACCCCCTGCTCCCCTGGGCTCATCCCTTTTGGGTGTTGAAAGAAGTGAAGTCATGGGTCACTAATTATAATCACCAAACTGCAGAATATACAGCAACTAGTATAGACCTATTTATTGCAGAAACAATGGAATGGAATAGTTGGTATGGAAATGTGCAACTATTTAGTTATTGCCAGCCAGACCTCAACCGGACTGTGGAGTCCAGACTGCAGGTGAAGATGATCATGATAACAGTACAGCATCTTGCAATGGGTCTGGTCCACAATATTCAATACCACCAAGATACCCACCCACCAAGATACCCACGTCCTGTCTAAATACTTCCTTAATGTCAAGTCGAGTTCAACAAATCATGTGCAACCCAGATTCAGCACAAACAAGGGACTAAATTAATTTTGCTCCGTCCTATACCACCAAAATGTCAATTCAATCAATCAAAAGCATAGATATGGCCTATTGACAGCAACAGGAAGTCATGCCTACTGTATGTTCCCTGAGTTAGGTTTAGGCTTGGGATTAAGGAATGGAGTCAGTTTTGTGGGGACATAGGACTACATTGGAGTTTCCTTGATTGTAGATAATTTTGTTTTCTTTGTCACTTTTCAGTTTTGTGTTGATTATGTTAAAATATTGATGATTGATTCCATTCTGATTGGCTATGATTGACTTCAAATGTTTGCAGGCCCTGAGTACCAATCATGGCCGGGCGACAATCTTTGTTCAAAGCAGTGCACTTTTCTAGTCCTATAAATTAGAATAACACAGAATAGAATACTACTTTATGATTAGGAATAGATTGTCATAATGCTACTTGTGCCTGATGGCACAAAGGTATAGTCATGCTGACTAGTCTGTTTGCCAGCTGACATTTTGCCAGATCTTTGTGGCATCTGGCCCGGGATGGGAACTGGCAACCTTTGAGCTACCCACCACCCACGTTGCCCACCTATTGTTTCTATAACAGCAGCCTGCCAGGACACCATAATATAGCAGGCTAGAACATGTTGGCCCTGTGCAACGTACGTCCAATCGATGCCTATGCTAAGGGAAGCTATTTAAAATATGGACATCAGACATGCATCTGCATACTTTATTTAGTGACCTTTACATTTGGACAATTTACTTTTATAAGAATCATTTATTTTATTTATTTATTTTAGTAACTTACATCATTTGTGTTTTAAAAATGCTGCATGTATTGATTATCAATTTCATTGCATTACCATTTAGAGTTCCCTTTTTTATTTTTTTATTTCCTTTCTTCAATAAGAAGGTGCAGACCATTGTATTATGAGGTGGCATGGCCTGTTGTTAATCAAGATGATGCCTGACTGTAATGCAAACTGGATTGAATGTGGAAATAATGTGTTTTCGACCCTGTCTGTGTGTGTCCGTCTTTTAACACCTACTGTAAGCACCAGCTACCCCAAAATATGGCCTCATGGTGGCGCTATAACAGGGTGCTTTATGTTTTTGCCTATGACTCCTGAACAGCAGGTAAGACAGTCAAAACATTTTGGATTCTGCATTGCCTGGTTGGTGACACGTCTCATGTATAGCCTATACTCATTTTGCATTTTCTATACAAAACTCACTTTTTGCTTAATTCTGCTCCTACAGATACTGTCCAAAGACCAAAGCTCATGCAAATTGGTACAAATTGGTACTGTGCGGGAATTGGAAAACTGTTTTTAACACAGCATTGCATGTCTGTACTTTTTTGTGATATTTTCTATATGACTGTACCCCTCAGTACTGTACTCTGTATCTGTAACTTAACTGCCATGCCTGGCACCTGCATTTACCCCGCTGGATCAATAAGGGTCTATTCTATTTGTCAGATTTGTCTAATTCCATTCCGATTGCCTTTCAAAGTTTACTGTAGGGGCCCACTTCGCCCAAAATAGTAGTCTACAAATCAGTACCCAATAGGGTCTGATCAGTGTGAAACTGCAGTTATGTGATCGTGATGCATCAGCCACATTTTCTATATCCCATTCAGATTGGCTTTGATTGACTCCCACGTTACGCGGGCTCCCATAGCCAACAAAGTCTGGCAGAGATCTCTGCTCTAAAGAACACACTTTTCTAGTGATTTCTGCTACCGGGATACTGGCTGGCCTCGTTAGTCTCCCATGTTCATCCTTTAGTTTAGGAGAGACATGCATGTCTCAACTTCTCTCTTCTTCACGGTCGCACAAGAAGTGAAGTTGTAGGCTAACAGTCAAATTCCTGGAGGGTGAGTGGGCGTGACCCCCAGTCATAGAGTTGTAGGTTTAGAGTTAGGTTTAGGCTGAGCCACAGTGAGCACTGTAGGAGCTCACTCAGGAGAAAACGAGCATCATTCACCACCATCATAAGAATATGCATTGTAAAAGAGCTAGCTTTAGACTACTGTGCACAAAATGGAACAGAATACAAAACTAGCACCAAACTTTAACAAAATGTGAGATGAGAGATGAGACTCACCGTCGGTGATGGTAAGAAAAGACAGAAGTGCCATGATGAGAATGGTGATATTAGACATCTTTATCTGTTCATCTGATCAAATCTGTTAAAAAAATATATATTACTGCATACCAGTGGCCTGTATTGCAATGATATAAAGTCAGATCGTTATTCACTAGTGTTATATTTAAAGTAAGTGAATCCTCTCTGCCTGTTCACATTTTCTTGTCCAGTCTCTGCCTCTGTACCCCGGTCTTATGTCTGAATCCACTGCAGGAGGAGGTGCTATAGAAAGTGCCTGTTGCGACATCTTGGCTAAAAGAATGTTTCTTTCTTCTGTTGAAAAGTGATTTGAGAAAATGACACTCTGCCAATTAAATGACATTCCTACCTCCTCCTAAGACAATTGATGCTTGCATGATGTTATAATTATAGCTTTGTGACATGAGAAAATCTCCTGTTGGCATTTTAAGACCACAAAACAAACCCCATGAAACAGTTTATGGGGTTACAATCAATTTCATTTGTAGCCAATCCATTCATTAGCTCTGCAAATATTTTACAGTTTTGGGACCAACTGAATGCTAATATATCCTATGCAAAGTTTTCAATTCTTTCACATCTGGGCAAGTTAGTACATATTCCAGTCTTTCATCCCCTTGCGCACATTCCAAGGGGTTCATCTTTCACAAGAAAGATGAACAATGAAATCAGTATTTTGCTTTGTATTCTTATTATCAGTATTATTCATTGCTTTACAAGTGGCAACTATATTGAACGAAACAGACAAATAAAAACAAACAAGGTGTGTGTGTGTGTGTGTGTGCGTGCGTGCGTGCGTGCGTGCGTCCGTGCCTTTTCTTACTATTTTGAAAAGAAAATGTAATAGTCACTCTACATCGACACGTTGTGAGCGTGTAGATTGGCTAAAACTATTCATAAATTAATCAGGCAAGTAGTAGACGGCAAACGGCAAAACCTGCTGGACGGCACGGCACGGTAAAAAGATTCAATATTTTAACATTGGTGCCGTCCTTTTACGTTCTGTTCCGTTTGCCGTCCTTCTCCCATCCACTTAAATGGGTACCGTTTGCCATCTACCAATTAGGGTTTGGGTGTCTTGCTCAAGGACACATCGACACTGCCGCGGGAGGAGCCCGGGTTCGAACCGGCAACCTTGCGGTTGCCATCCAGTCCACAGCTCTTATTCTGCTGAGTCAGTCTATTTTCACCTGAACTACATTGATTTATGTCAAGAGGATTTGTTTCCACAAGACCAGATTCACCTGATTATATGTGTTCTCAAACAGAAACTGAATATAATGATTAATTTGTTAACTTTGTCAGTTCAGACAGTGACACTGAGATGGAGTGGGACACCTACACAAGGTGCAGTTTCTCCAGAATCGGTTGCGTCTTTTGAGGAACATAAAGGCTCATTAAAAAT
>OOFJ01028358.1:0-12729 GCA_900323375.1 Benthosema glaciale
GTGTGTGTGTGTTGCAGGGTTCCCGGCGTAGTGATGAGGAGGCTCTGGAGGAACAGGTGAGGAAGCTGTCTGAGGAGTTGAGGGACATCCGAGATCTGTATGGAGCAGAACAGGACAAAACACGGAACAGTGAAAAGGAGCTACTACAACTGCATAGCCAGGTACTAGCACACAAACAGTTTTATAGTAGCAAGTCGAACCGTTGGACTGCTCCATTTATCTCCCAGTGACACATCCCTCCTTTGTCCTTCCTATTAATACGTTCTACAATTCACACATTATGCTCTTTTATGCATGGAGTGTATCTTACTATTACTTACTGCATCTTATGAGCATCCCCCTATATGTCCTGCAGATGGCGCTGTTGTCTATAGAGATGCGTTCAGTCCGTGAGGAGAGTGAGCGGATGAGAGCCATGGCTGAGGTCCGAGAGCCCAGTGAACAGCTCCAGAGTGCCATACGAGACAGAGACGATGCCATAACCAAGTATGTCAGAGAGCATAATGACTTTCTGTCTATTGTTCAGCTTGTGTAACATTTATTCAGCAATTAACCCTGTCTCATTCAAACTACACTATTATATTGCTGCTGACGGGCAGACAGGAGTGTCACGGGAAAGTAGCTAAAGTAGCTGATTCACAGGGGCGCCGATGGCCTAGTGGATATGGTGCATACCTCACATACCAGGCTCTAATGTAGCCTGACAGCTAGTCGCGGGATCGATTCTCGAGCCGGATGACCATTACTGCGTGTCACTGTCATTCATCTCTCTCCCTGTTTCCTGTCACTCTCCACTAAAGTGACTAGACTATCCAAATAAAAGCAGAAAAGCTCCAAAAATATCACGCTGTGAGGCTTTTCTTTCTACAGTTTTTTTTGGGGGGGAGAAAGGTGTTGAAGTAAGTACAGGATAAAGGGATATGACTGTTTTCATTCCTTTGGATTCCTTACAGTCAACATGTCTTTCTCTGAAAGATGATTATAGTTTGTGTGCCAGTGTCACACACTGAAAATAGCCATTCTACAAGCTCACAATGTGTCGCAGTGGGATGTCTTGTTGTGAGCTTGTAACTATTTTCAGTACAATACATGGCACGCACAGCACAATAAAAGTATAAATCTGACATAACGCTAACCCTGAAAAAGTCACATTACAAGTAATAATAGATTATAGATTGGAAAGTATCTGAATTGGTCAAATTAGCTATAGGATGCATGTTCAGTCTTCCAGAAAACCCTAATGCTTTTAGATATTTAATAAAAGCAAAGGTTAAAGCCTCAGTTTGCGATTTCTTTAACTGGTTTTCTGTATGTAGATCAATCATCAATAGTAACATACTACATTTAGAATGATATCTAAACATCATACATTCACATAATTGTGCTAATTGTTTACTAAACAATGCTTTGATCCATGCACTCACACAGGAAGAAAGCCGTGGAGATGGAGCTCACCAAGTGTAAGAAGGACATCATGTCTCTGAACAACCAGCTGCTGGATGCCATCCAACAGAAGCTCAACCTATCACAGCAACTGGAGGCCTGGCAGGTGGGTCACCAGGGTCAGAGGTCACCACGCCAGGACAGAAGACTTTCTGATATCGACGACAGTTCATACTTTTACTTAAGCCGGCATATATCTTAACACTTCATTGTAATGTTTTGTTAAACTTGTTTAAGAGCTATAGACAGTATAGAGTCATTATTCTCTGTCAAATCAGGTACGATTTGTGTAGCTGGGGTTGCGCTAATTATTCTAAACCGGTGGTTTCCCAATCATTTTGTGACAACCACAGTATTGCCATAGGCACAGAAATATTGAAATTCACTGCTGAGTCTAAACAATAATGTACACTGTGCCATAAAGTCATTATGAAAAGTATTTTCTTAATTATGTAGCATGCTGGCATGAAAGGTCTTGTTGAAGTGTCTTCTTCACTATCCCTATAAACACTGTCCGACATGCCTTTTATGTTAACCAAACACAATATGTACTCGCACACTGAGCCACTCGGCTTACAACTGAATGACACAAACTGCATAAACTAACTAAACTTAGTGATTTAATTTGAGGAGCGTATCTTTAAATGAATAGGACTCAGTGTGTGCATACTGTATGTGTATCTCCCTTCCCTTCCCCTCCTTACCTGTAACTAGCAGCTCTTGTCCTCTCTCTTTCCCCGGCTACAGTTTGCCTCCTCAGGGCTCTTTACTGTGTGGCTCTTGTGGTTTCTGATCTAGTGGCCTTTCTCAGCTTCCGTACCACCCTCTCTCCCCTGTGGTACCCCCCCTCCTGCCTTAGAGGTGAGCTGAGGTGTGGCATCTCGCTTCTGCAACCTGAACCAATACGTTCTCATACCACCACGTCATCATGCAGAGCCATTTCACGCTGCAATTAGTTGACTCAGCAGAGAAAAGCCCAATCCGGCCACCTATCCATCATTAACCACCTCCGAGACCATCCACTAGACTGCTACCACAGTCATCCCAATCTATCACCCTCTGTTCTCCAGCTTTCTGTCTCATCCCTAATACCCTTCCACATTCAGTCTCTTTTCTTTCATGTGGCGTAGCATTTGTAACATTGTGTTTTCTGTTGTTCACGTTTTAGGATGATATGCACAGAGTGATTGATCAGCAATTAATGGACAAGCACCAGGACGAATGGCGCTCTGCCCCTTACTCCCTGTCGTCGCCTTCAGCCGGTCAGTCCTCCAGACAAGCTCACCGCATCTCCGACGGGGACAAGAAGCTCTTCTCTTTCTTCAAAAAGAACTAGGGGCCTCCACCGGAATAGTCATGTGCACACGTAAATGAGACGAGAGGAGAGAGATATGGGAGAGATCATGTCAAAGCGAGTACAGGGGTAGCAACATAGCCAAAGATGGGAAAAGACATGCACTTACAGACAGGTGGGGGGCAAATGAGTTTCAGCGGCGTCATATTGCACTTTATCCTGTCCATCACTCCTTCCCTTACAGATATTGGTAAAGAGCAACAACGGGTCACAGATCTAAGAGAAAGTCATCCCCAGAGATTTTGGCTTTAGTCCTTCTCAAACCATGGGCTCCAATAAACAGGGTCACAAAGTTTACCTCCAGAAAAGATGGGTCTGTTGTAGTGCCTAACTACCATCTACTGCCAACTCCGTAGAGGTAACACTGTGTACAAAATCCTGTTGTATGAATGGCAAGGCTTCTGGGGAGAGACGGCTCAAAAGTGTTGCTGTCGGGTGGAAACCTTGTATGTCCTAAACAGTTTTCAGGAAATGGATGAAAAGCGTGAGTTCAAATGTACTCAACATAGTTATATTTTCATTGGTTCAATCTTCATTTCATTGGTGCCACATGTCTGTAAACCACGTAACTCGAGAGCCGTTTGCCCCACCGACTTCAAATTTGACACACACGCGTCCACACCACCACAGGGAGTGCAGTGCCCGGTGTTTCCAGTTGTCCAGAACCAAAGCCTCTGCCCAGGCCCAAATCCATATCACCCCTAGATATCCATAATATGAAGATCTTGGGGTGAGGCCAGCTGACATTCTGACATCACAATGATGTTCAGAAATCACAATGATGCACAACCTCACCCTTTATTAGCCAATAGATCACACCTGATCACCTCACAATGAGCACGGATCACCCCTAGATCTCCATATATGGAGCTGGCCTGTTCTGACATCACAATGATGCACAACCTCACCCTATTAGCCAATTGATCACACCTCACAAGGGGCACTATTGTAGTATTTATATAAAACACAGAGACGTAACCACCAATCAAAACACTTTGCGACATCTCAGTCATTAAATATAGAGATACAAGGTCTCTGCGCGACAGCAACAATATGCACAACAGCACTATTGGAGGAGAGAATAGTGGACCAGGGTTCCTGGTAGAAGTTCTATGGAAAATAGGATAGAACTATTATAGCCTGACACTCAGTCTGAATTATCATTTCGTTTGATCGCCAGAAAATGTTTTTTTTAAGGTGGCGATTCAGTGCTGGAGCCAGGCTAATGGGACTATGGAACACTGCTCTATTGAACATACACAGAAATCTTCAGTGTTAATTAAAAACTGATAGTTGGCTACATTTTTAATAATTGTCAGAGTTAATTACCACTGAGGATTTTCTAGTGTTTTCTGGTGTAGCAACACTATGGAACAGCTCTTGGATGAATTGTATATAAGTGGTATGGACCTGTGGTATGGAAGTAGATTTAATATGGACCTATGAGACATAGTTCTATCGAACATTCCTTGCTATGGAATGCAGTTCTATGCAACATAGGATGCTATGGAACACAGCAATAGTATGGTCTTATGGAAGAATGTACGGAAGAATGACAGGGCATTAGCCTATGGAATATAGATATATTTTTGGGGAATACTGTTAATTAAGGAACTATAGAATATATGCTGTGGAGCATAGAGGAACACTGACCAATCTCTGGGTATGGACCAGTGTTGCTACAGCTAACGCTGATGTGATCCCTCAGGTTTATTCATACGTTCAGGGATATACCGTGATGCCACTGTCCCTGTCATTTGGACTGGGTTCATTAGAACCATATCATTACTGTTGACTGACAAACATTCATTGTTAGAAAGCCTACCCACACAAATAAGGCAGTCAGTCACACAAGTTGGTGACTCTATATGGTCAACTCCCCGGACTGTCTGGCTAGTGAGATTATTAAACCCTCATTCACATTTACAGTATTAGATCTCATTCAGCATACAAGTTCTACCCCTAAATAAAATGTACAAGAACTAATTAAGGGACCATTAAGTATATGTATCAAAGCCAGCCTATTTGTCTTTTAGTTGCGTCTATCTCAGGTCTGTGGTGACGGGGCTTTATGTTTATCTCTGATATCTGAATAAACCTTTGGGTAGCTGAGGTTAGCGGTAGCTTCTGATCAGGTTGGATTTTATTTCCTACAATTTGTCATACGTTTGACAGTTTTCTTTTGTTTATTTTTATTTTATTTTTTGGAAACATGTTACAATCATTGTCGTCATAAAATCAATCATCTTCCTAAACGACCAAATCTTCTAAATTGTTTACATGAGCTTGAGAAAAGTGGAGGCAAATATAGCACCAAGTCTTGGGTACATGGGTGAGTCACGGCCCCCTCTTTGTCCCAAGAATTGATTAGTTATTGCATTGCTGATATATACAAATACATTACTACATTATTTTAAGATATTGACAATGCAGCTGCTTTAGCAGTGGTAGAAGAGTGATGTGATGAAAGACTAATGCAAAAGGTCTACCTCCCAATCTCATTGCTTTGGACCTTAGTGGGCACTTATTTCACCGCTATAGGGGCTTCCATTTAGGCTCACATAATCCTGTGACTCCATTAACACATGTCGACAGATGTGATGCACCTGAATGCTTGCGTGTGTGCGTGTGTGTGTGTGTGTGTGTGTGCGTATGATGTGCACCAGTGAGTGAACCTTGTGATGTCTTCTCGTCATCTCAGTGGGTTGCTCACAAGGATTTGAACCCAAAGAATGTTTTTTTCTAAATAAGAGTTGACTAGGTTTGGTTGAAATAGATATATTTATACAAAAAAAAGATATCTTTTTTGAATGAAAATGTACTTTTTTGTAGAAAAAAAGTTGATGTATTACATTATTTGTATTTTGTTTTCTTCCGTGTATTGTGAGTCATTGTCATGGGTGAAAAGGGGAAGGACATTATTGTTACCGAGGTGTTCATTTGACTTGGTGTGGCAGGCAGTAGTAGTTGTACTGTCTCATGAATCATGACAGTTATTCTATCTTTCACTTAAATTATTCACGAATAGTGGAATGGATGATTTATCTTTCACTTAAATTATTCACTAAAAATGGAATGGATGATTTATGAGTAAGTCTCACAGATGGCTCATGAATCTCAGTCCTGTCTTGAGACAGATTTAATCCAAGTGTGTTGGCTAGAATTCATCACCCAGATCAGTTGTTTTGACAGTTCTTTTATAGTCTCCAATAACACCTGAAGCAAGTACCGTCTCACAGGTGCGAACAACACAAAATGGCAGGGAAATGGTAGAATTTGAGACCAATTAAATTCAGTAACTGTAATAATGTGAAGACAATATGATAAGTTTTATTCTATCTCATTCACTGTAAACATTCTTGAAAATAAGTTATTTTAATTCACTGGGTCTTTTTTGACAGGCTTTAGTGATCACACCATGACTGTTAGAGAAGTTCACATTAAGCAACACTGTCTGACCTGGGTGAAGATGCCACAGTTTTGTGCCAACAGGCTTGGAATAGCGTGGAGTCACTGAAGAATCCGCATGGAGGATTCTTCAGTGACTCCATGCTATGAGGCTGGCCAGGCCAGGCTAGCTAGGAATAACATACTGTATGGTTCCAGCTACTCTTGCCATTACCGGTTTGACAGTTGTCTGTGTTTGTGTCCCACAAACTAGTCCTGTCCATATGTGTTCTACTCTTCCTGTGTTTAACAAACCACTATGTGCTGTATGTCTCTCAGACTCCTGACACAAACACTGCTGTGGACTGTACTGTATCATTTTCCATATGAAAACCTGTTTTTGAAATACTGTCTCCCGTGTCTTCTTGTGGTGGTGAAGGTCCTGGTTTTATGTTGTTTGTTACTATAGTGTTGTGTTGCGGTGAATGCAGGCATTCCATTGAGTGAGTCCACTGCATGCCCCTACTGGTTCATATGCCAATATTGTTGTTGGTGCTTCTGTTCTGATGAGTTCATTGTTCCTCCTATGAGTGCTCCCATTCACTGAACTAAAAACTGTTTTGGTTAGGGAAGACCAAGAGCAATTCAAAATATTTGTCAAACTGTTTTCTAAGCCATTTGGGGAATTTAGTGTATTTAGTAGGAATTTTGGCACTGTCTTTGAACAGTAAATTAGTCTTCACAACCATGTCTTGTATGATATTCAGAATCAGTAAAGCTGGATATCATCTCAAATATTCTGGTAACATTCTGCTGAAATTTGAATAGTTCATTATGTGGCAATGCAATTGGGTACCTAATAAAAATTATTAAATGTCGTGTAAAAAAAAAAAAAAGATCTAAACTGGTCAATCGCCAGTGTATTTGTGTGCATTATGCCATCTGCCATAATAGAATTCCCATCAGTAAAGAGAATAATTATGCCCCAGCATGAGGTTAGCAATTAAAGATGGGCTCTTTCAATAATACCCCTGCCTCAGCCAACTAAGCATAACAAATATTTATTAATTAATTATTTTTAACACATTTAAACCACTGCCTGTATTTGCCATATTTGAGTGGATTGAAGTATAGCAAACATTCAAGAAAATAAAAACTAATTGGTTTGGATTATAGCTTCTGTGAACTGAAGTGGACAGCAGTAGTTCTAATGTATATTATTTAAAAATATTCATATGCATATCATTATTGACATGGTAATGCAGAACACTTTCACAGAAAACTCTATATTCATGTAATCATTGTAGGGAGTGATTTTATATTCTTAGTAAACCATTTTTTCATGAAGTGGAAAATATAAAGCAATATAAGTTAACATTTTATATCCATCAAGGGAATGCCGGATTAATTCATGTAATGCTTCATGATCCACCCAGTGTCATGAGTGTCATGTGAAATCTATCTATACTGCCCAGTTTGGCCCAAGACACATCTTACTTATTGTTAGTTAAGATAGATAGATATCTTTATTGTCATTCAGCAGATACATGAGATGCATAAGAGAACGAAATGACGTTTCACTGGCTTTTAGTATGCTAGTTAAAATACAGAACTAAAATACTATTTAAAAACTAATCCCTAAAATCCACATTTTAAAAACAATAAAATAAATAAATAAAAGCAGCATTAAGCAGCTTAAAAGTTCAAGTTTTCTTTGCCGACAAGTAGGCTGGAATAGTTAAATAAAGTGATAAAAAACAAGACCATGACTATCATTCTTAACTTGCAACTTCCTTCAAATTAAACACTAGCTGGCTGTGCTTAGTTCTCACCTCCGGTCTGAATGACAGCCCAGATTACTGCCTGTGTTCAATCTATGTGGCGAATGAAGGATTTGTTGACCTGCGAATGTGAACACAAATTAACAACCAAATACAATTTAGTGACTGCTCTGAGTTCCCATCTGATTTCCCATTTAAAAAAACAAAACAAGAGTAGACTGTTGGTTCATTGGTATTGGACGCATTCAAACAGACATCAG
Source organism: Benthosema glaciale (assembly GCA_900323375.1). Lineage (NCBI taxonomy): Eukaryota > Metazoa > Chordata > Actinopteri > Myctophiformes > Myctophidae > Benthosema > Benthosema glaciale. The sequence goes on from OOFJ01028358.1 coordinate 8,226, forward strand.
TTCAAAATGTATTTAAACCAAGCTATGAATCATTGACAAACGACATCAGTCCTTGTGTGAAATATTTCTTCTTTTAAAACGTTTATTGATTAAATTCATGTAGGGAAAAATGAATAGTACATCTCTTTTCTCCAGTGTACAGCAATCCACAGCTGAATAAGTGTGTTTCAATCATAGCACACAGGGCATGTCAACACATTTAATGTGTGCTAATTATGTGTGTATGTTCTATATTGAAATATAAACACACAAATATATTTATATATACATACACATAATGAATAGAATTCATACAGTCCGAGATTTGATGCCATCTCTCCACTGCTTCAGCCCTCAGGATGTGGCACGACTTGCACTACATGTGTCCGCCCTGTATCCCCCTCCTCTCCAACGTCACTCGAACACACGGCACCTGCTCAACCTCATATTGCATCATCAACTAGATTAGCACCTAGGGCATGTGCTCGGAGGGTGAAAGTTCCAGAATGTCTCAAACAAGAAATGTTGCCAACATGTAGAAACTCTTGCGATTGCATATTCTCCCAAAGAAATGTCAGTATATAAATGGCACCCTTTTGTTTTCCGACATTCTGCATCATTTCACCTTCTTGCAGACACACTTGGCTGTGCATGTAATTGAGGGAAAGGTATCCAGACCCTCACAGCAGAGGGGGGCGTCACACCACCAATCTATGCTCCCAAGTTCTGCTTTACACCCCTGACAACCCCCCCCCATCAGGGGGACCCTTTCATAACAGACCAGCCACTCTCTCCATTACACCCTCAAAGTCAAGACAAAAACACTGTACGGTAACACTTCAGTTGAACGGGTAAAAATAAAGATGAGCACCAAAGAAGAAAAATAAACTTGACACCATACATTAACATTTTGTTAACAGGTAAGATTATTCTGCAAGCTCAGAAAACAAGTCCTTGACAGTTCTAAGAGTACAAAAACACAAGTCAGGCTATTACCTTATACAGTAGGTACCCCTTCAAGCAAAGTGTTACATGCTCGACACACAAAAGAGGCTTACCACAGTTTTGCTATGGGTCTAGGTCACCTTTTGAGGAACAACAACGTCCAAGCTTATGTCCTCCAGCCACAATTGCACTGCTGTCTGCATTGATAATGAAGTCTAATTTTTAAATTAGCTAATTCTCCTTGAGTGACGTGAAAGACTCAATTCCATAGTTAAGAGAGGTGCCGAGATGAGTTTGCCAGATGGGTGGAAGAGAGAGGAATGAGGTTGGGGGGGGGGCTGTACTCTCCCTGAGGACTTTAGCAGGGCATCTCTGAACCCTGCTTCACACTCCACAAGCTCCATGCTCCACTCAACAGGGCTTCATTGGCAACAGTCCTACAATAATAGGGTCAGGGCAGGGTATGGGGTGCCACTTGAGCTCCTAATTGTTTTTGTTTTTATTTATTTTTATTTTTTATTTTTCAAAAATATTGGCAGTATTATTAAAAAAAATAAAATAAAAGAATGGGGGAAAATAAAACCTGAAAAGCGAACTGAAAACATGGTAAGACTGCAGTGAAGAGTGATGTTGCAGAATCTGGTGTCCCAGCATCTTCATGAGTGGTTCACTGCTCTGCTCAGCACTTAAAAGACAATAACAACAATTGGTTGTTGGCTCAATGTTACTGGAGGTTAGAGGGGGAGAAAGCTTGGCAACATATAGAAAAGACAAAAAAATAAACACCAAAGAAACGGTAGAGATGTCACCAGTTCTGTCCATTGGATTAGTCGCTAAAGTTTACCTACCAATAATCAACATCCTCCTCATCATCTGTCCGATCCACCCCCCATCAATTCAAACAAAAACAAACAAAAAAAAAAGTTAAGTTCGTGATCTGTTGGCATGAGGCCACGGTAACTTCAGGTGGTCTGAAGTCAAAAAGAAAAAATGTACAAAGGTTGTGAACCCTCCCTTCTCAATTGGATGCATGTTCCAACCATCTCTGAAATGGCAATAACTCCTCCTCTCTTCAGGTGCAGAGTTTCACTTGACTCATAATGTCCCATTGTGAAGTGGAATGAGAAGGAGAAACAACATACTGATGTAAGAATATTTCATATACGTGTATAGAAATCTGAGCATTAATGTCACTTGTCCTTTGGCAAGGGAGGATCTTGCTTTCATTGATAGTGCCCATCTGCTGAATTCCAAATAAAACTTGATCTGACTACTAATAAAATCTGTACATTTTTTTTCTTTAAGTCTTCATGATTTGTCTGTCCAAAGGGGACATTTTTCCCATTCATTTTATTTTTATTTATTTTTTTATCGTTGTGGATTTATTAAATCTCTATCTGCTCTTAATTTAGATGCATGGAGTCCCATCGCATGTGTGTGTTCTCTTGAAGAAAAAAGAAAAGAAACAGCCGCTGCTGGCCTTTTTTTTGTTGGTTTTTAAATGGTGTGGTCGTGTGGTGCATTTGTGAGTTCGCTAGCAGCACTTTTTCTTTCGTTTACTGTTCTTGGTGAGTTTGACCACGTCGTTCTGTTGCTGCTGCTGCTGCTTAGCGAGCACCTCCTTCTTGGCTCTTAGCACTAGCTCAGTGATGCAGTTGAACATCTGGAGGAGACGTGGAAAACCAACAAAGGCAAGCACGTTAAAACCCATTTCAGCCTGAAAACGATGCTAAAAATGCCTTCTAAATACTGAAAGTTTTCTGAAAAACCCTTATTTCTATGCTAGTAGTTCTCAAATAATTCATCTCAAGGACCCTAAATATTATATGTAATTGGCAGCCGACCCCCATCTGAAAATATGTTGTTCCAGAAACCTCCCAAGAACAAAAGATGAGATAAAAAACGTTTGCTCTAGTCTGAAAGAATATATTCAAAGATTTGCGCCACATTTTCAAGATTTTTCAAAAATAGCAGACCTACAAGCTCGTAGTGTGCCACTCGGTGGCGTGCTATGAGCTTGTAGATCTGCTATTTTTCAATAGCTAAAGCATAACATAATGCTTGAAACACCAAAAAGGTTCCCGTCTAGAAAGGGTTAAGTCAACTGGAGCACCAATGAGAGACCATCATACCCACATTAAAGGTACTGTAATTTCAGAAAATTAGGCTACACAGTACACACGGCAGTCTTTTTTCCCATTCAGGAAATATCATACTGGCAATAACGCAGGGCATGGAAACGGCACAAAATCTATTCAGGATTTTTTTACAATATGTACTCAATTTAAGCATAACGAAAATAGTCATCCTGTAATTTGCAATATACTACAAATTAAATCATTGTAAAGCTACAATATGGGAAAGAATTGCAGATCTACAAGCTCACAACGTGTCACAATGTGACAAATTGTGAGGATCAAAGCAATGGACGAGCCTACCTCTTCAACATTGATGTTCTCTTTTGCACTCGTCTCAAACAGGTTGATACCCATCTGTTCGGCAAACTTCTGCGCGTCTGTCGTCTCCACCACCTTAGAGTTGGGGTCGTCGTTCTTGTTACCCACTACAAATGAAACACAAATGAATAACATTGATATGACTTCCATTTGTCAGACCAAGCTTGATGTGAAAGCTGACAAACACCAGAGTATCTCCATACAAATGTGCTTGTTAGAATTAAGAATGTTTAACAGAGAAGAATCCCTCACTCCAAATGTATTTTCCTAGCACTGCTCTCTCACATGATCCTTATTCGCTCACAAAGATATTCTCTGCAGCTCAGGCCCTTGCACTCTTTACTCGTTGGTGATTTTAGGAATTCAAGCTCATACTGCTGCATTCACTAGTATAATTCCCTCCAAATTATGGTGTCAGCTAAATACCTTAGGTGTAAAAAATGTGACAATAAATAGTGCACCGTCGTAAATTTCATGCATCAGTAGGGGAGGTGGCACTCACCTAGTATTCGGCACACGTCATCACAGTTCTGGTTGATTTCATGTAGCCATCGTTTTACATTGACGAAGGATTCAGCACTCGTGACATCGTAAACCACTATGACCCCATGCGTTCCCCTGTAGTATCTGTGTAATGGAGACAAGAGAAAAAAAGATAGGTCAACCTTTTTCCTCTGCATTACATAACTGGTGCCCAGCAGGGGGAGACAAACTTACAAGAGGTTTACTAGGATTAGGTTATTAAAGGGATATTTCACTTTCAAAAAAACTTTTGGTAATTTCATCGTCTACTGAGCCTTATGTGAACCCCCAGACGGTTTTTAAGTTGCTTGATTCAATATTTAGATATTTGAGATTCATTTTTGCTGCCCCGCCCCCTTCCTATACAAACCCATTGTAGCTTCTAACTCCATTTTAACCATGATAGATTAATCAAAAACACCTGTCTTTTTTTCTGGTGACTCATAGTGTCCTCCGAACACGTGAGGGGGCCGTGGATTTTCATTTACTGTTTTCATTCATTTTTAAATATTGTTTTTAATCTTTAGTCTCAGCAAGGCCGCAGCCGAGCCTGCTACATTTTCCAAAACAATATTTAAAAATGAATGAAAACAGTCACGGAG
>OOFJ01028373.1:0-12221 GCA_900323375.1 Benthosema glaciale
CTACGGTATATTCTTTGTAAAGCGAACATGTTTAACTCAAATATTTGCTTCCAGGGACCCCCAGAAGCAAAGATTTGAGTTAAACATGTTCGCTTTACAAAGAATATACCGTAGGTATAATCGTTTTTTCATGATTTTTCAAAAATGATGATGTGTGGCATGAGGTAACACACTATGAGCTTGTATCTGCTATTTTTGAATAGCCAAAGTATACAATGCTTTTTAGCTCAAATCTAAAATGCCACAGATGCTTTCCGTGGTTTTAATGGGTTAAAAGCCCAGTTGCAATAACGTTTGTTATGAAGTGCTCTGAGAGTACTTGTACTATCTCACATCAAGGCAATTACCCGTACTGATCTTCTTATCGAGGAAATAGATCTGTGGAGGATGCAGCCTCAATCGCACTTCATACTGCCCTGTCCCACTTGATGTATCCAAGCACTTATGTCAGGATGCTATTTGCTGACTTTAGCTCCACTTTAAACACTACAATGCCCCATAAATTAGTAGAACATTTTAACATCCTTGGATTTGCTTTTGCCTCTTCACTCTTGCTTGTGTTTATGGACTGTCAGAATGGGCAAGCAGTGAATGACACATTCTAAAACCTCAGGGGTTGCATGCTTAGTCTATAGTCTCCTCGTCAATGTCTTCACCCTGCATGACTGCACCCCCACTGCCTCATCTAACAATACGGTAAAGTTTGCTGATGACTCCACTACAGCATATTGGTATTTCTATGCTGTAGTCATGGATTTTTTTAAATTATATTGCAGACTCAACTCCTCAGCTGGCTGTGGAGAATCTGCAAAATCCCTCTGACCTTCACCAAGATACATTTAATGACCTTAAACTTGTGGCGAATGCACATAACTAACTTTATGTTATTCGCCTAAAGCTAGACATAATGATGGGGGGCTGGGGGGTTGTTTGGAATTCCACCGTACAAGGATCCATGACTAAGTGTGTTACAGAATAGTTTGTGGTGTTTTTATTAAACTGTCATAGATTATGGTGAGGTAACATACAGTATATTATGAATGCCTCATTTTAAGCACACTTTAAAATATTACTTTCATCAACCGAAGTGCTGTACAGGTCAAGAAATAAAATGATAATAGACAATTATGAAGGATCATTGTGTATTATAATTATCATACTTAATATATTATAATGATGCTTTCATAATACATTTATAATCACTGTTCTAATGTAGTGCGAATTAGCATTTGTGGTGCCCCCTTTCATCAGAAGTGAAAGCACTCTTGGAGGTCTGCTCTTTAGAGTGAGTGATCATTTGCAGTCGATTGGACGATGCGTTCATGAATCATGACGTGCTTTTAAATAAGGTCCTCCCATAAACTTTGCCAATGGGCCACAAATATCTGTATGATACATGTTTATGTATAGCAATTTGTTTTGGGCCAAAAGGAGTAGCAGCAGAAAATCTAGTTAGTCAGAAATTAGCTTCATGGTTGAAGGAATTCAGGAGAAACATTGTTATTACTGGTATAATTTTTGTACAATCTCCGGTGTTAGAGTTATGGGCCTCATATAGCACCACCATGAGGCGGATTTTGCACAAAAATAATGTTCTGTTCAAAAATAATCTGTCCATATATTGGCATATATTATACTGATATGTGCTGATTTGGGCCTGTCTAGTCCATATATGGACAATACTGTATCTATGTGCCCACCACTGACACCACCATCACTTGAACTGTATATATACACCATAGACTACCTCATCATATTTATCTCATCTCTTATCCTGTTGAGGTTATATTTGTGAGAATACTTTTCCCTTCTCTTTGTTAATGATTCACATTTATGAGACAAGGATGAAGTTCCTGCTAGCGTTTACAGTCATTGTGGGCATAGTTATTCTATTGCCAAATGTTTCTGTTGCTGACGAGACGAAAAGAGGACCCAAAGTCACGGCCAAGGTTTATTTTGACATGAGGATTGGAGATGAAGACGTCGGCAGAATCGTGATTGGCCTTTTTAGGAAAACGGTGCCAAAAACAGTTGAAAACATCATGCAGTTGGCGACAGGGGAGAATGGTTTTGGCTACAAAGGCAGCAAATTCCACAGAGTCATTAAAGGCTTCATGATTCAGGGAGGAGACTTCACCAGAGGAGATGGGACCGGAGGTAAGAGCATCTACGGCGACCGTTTCCCCGACGAGAACTTCAAGCTGAAGCACTATGGCCCTGGCTGGCTGAGCATGGCAAACTCTGGCAAAGACACCAATGGAGCTCAGTTCTTCATTACCACCGTCCAGACGCCCTGGCTCGACGGAAAACACGTCGTCTTTGGGAAAATCCTGGATGGAATGGATGTGGTGAAGAAGATCGAGGATACCAAAACAGACGGGCGGGACAGGCCTCTTAAAGATGTTGTCATCCATGACAGCGGGGTAATTGAGGTGGAGACACCATTTGCCGTGACCAAGGAATAGGACTGAGGTCAGGTGTGGAGCGGGTCAGGGAATCATGCATCACTCCTACCCCTGTTGATTGGTCGTGTTGGAAAAAGAAGAGCGGCATCTTTAATGATAAATGAACTGTCTATCTTTTCAAAGTGATAAATCATGTAAAAAGTATTTTACAGCAGGCATTTCTTTCAAATAAACAAACAAACTCTCTCACATGGTGTACAAGATTGATTAAATTGTTTTAAAAGTGATTATAATAATAGGAATCTACTAAAACAACAGTCCTCACAATCATCTTTGTCTCTGTCTGATTTTAGTTTCTACCCTGCTGCCGATGTTTCTGTAGTCTTGTTAATGCTGACTTCATCTATAATCAGCCAGGTCTCTAATCATTTAACCCTACCCTTTAAGGTTCTGCCTGAGCAATTTGCAATTTAACCCCTTTGACTTCTCTCTAATACTTCAATGATCAATGATCAAAGACCTTTCTGTTTCAACCGAAACTTTTGATTCATTTGTCCTTGCTGGACATATTTTGAACAGTACCTCATGGAATCTAAGAACGACGTCAGCTTTCACTATGCTCCAGTGCACAAGACTATATATCTGCAGAATACTGAATGTCTACATAAAACGGCCTCTAATTGTCCAATTAGGATTTTTCCTGTCATCATTTTCCCTTTTTCTTTATTTTTAAAGGATAGACATCCTCGTTCTTGTTCTCCTGATATATCGGAAAAACGTCTGCACCCCGTTCTGGGCTGATGCCAGAAATAAGCCACTCCGACCTACTTACATTCTCCCAGATAAAGCCTGCATCATCTATTCTGCAAATTTTTATCAAGCTTCAAAATCCATATTGTACCAGATACTACAAAGGAATCCCCTAATCCAGCTATCAAATCCATGTCATTTCATACCATTGAAGTGTCAGGTAGAACCATTTCCAGCTAAACCAATTGGCTTCTCCTTCTGAAGTTATTAGGCTAACTAACAAATGTCATTAAAAAATAAGCATTGTTCTTCTGAGATTATCCAGCTCTCCCAGCTTTTGGGCACCCCTTGATGAGATCAAAGCAGTTAGGTATTCTGCTCATTAAAGTAATTCACTCTGTTTGCAACCGTACAAAAGTAGCGCACATGCCGCACAGTATTCGACAACTAATACTTTCCCCAAGAAATCTGCAGCTGAATGAGAGAGGGAGAGAGAGAGAGAGGGAGAGAGGGAGAGAGAGCGAGTGCGTGTGCGTGCCTGTGCGTGCGTGCATGCATGCGCGTGTCTGCAGTGCAGTGGGTTGTTATATCATGTGCTTTTGGGGCTCTCAGTAGCCTTAGCACTTTTGTACTGATGGGGACTGTCTTGTTACTTACGAGCATGTTTGCCTGTGGCAGTTTGATCAGAGGAACTTTGCTGAGGAGGAGGGCACTTAATAGACATGCTGTACAGCCTGTACTGCTGTGGCTTACATCACTTTCCACTCAAGAGCTGTGAGGAGCCACTTCTTCCGGTCAGACGCTGATTGGCCAATCCATCCAAGGGCAATCAGTCCCCTCCTTGACTTTGCTTTCACTCTTAACTTCGTGATGAAGTGATTTCGTTGTCCCTGTTAGAGATAATACGCTCTTTGTTCCACTGTGTCTTTCCATTGCCAGTGGAGATGTAGCCTTTAGTTTAGAATTAACATATTTTCAGTCAGTAGGGACTAGGGAGCCTTACTGTACTGTATGTAGAGCAGCGATTTCAGTGGTTGTAATGGTGCTGCTGTATTTGAACTTCCCACATTGCAATGGAATAGGGATAGTCCCACATGGCCACCCAGCTGATGGCTGCTCAGATGGTTATGATGAGCCCTCAGGGGAAAGCAGTTAGGGTTGACACGTACCCTGTTACTGAACAAACACTCTATAGCGATATCTACTATCAAAGTTTTTTGGCCGTGCACCCTCTGTTGCCTCCTGACCTAGCTGATGCACCCCCACATGGAATTGAATTATTATTATGATTTTTTTTTTATATATATGCAACATATTTGTTTATCATATGTGACATAATTTTCAAACTTGGCCACCTGCATAGGCTATATGTCGCATAACCTATATAGAGACATATATTTCCTATATACACATAATATATTAACCTGAATATGGCATATATTCTGCTGATAAAGCCTCTATCTATCCATCTATCCATCTATCTCGTACATTTTGGTCAAACTTCAAAATCCAGATTCTGCCAGATACTACAAAGGAACTTCCTACTCCAGCTATCAAATTCCATGTCATTTCATACCATTGAAGTGTCAATGTGTTTCCGGCTAAACCAATTGGCTTCTTCTAAAGTTATTTGGCTAACTTTTCAAATTTCATTAAAAATAAAAAATACAAATCTTCTTTCAGCTTGTGTGCACCCCTTGATGAGATCAAAGCAGTTAGGTATGCTGCTCATTAAAGTAATTCACTCTGTTTGCAACCATACAAAAGTAGCGCACATGCCACACAGTATTCGACAACTAATACTTTCCACAAGAAATGAGAGAGAGAGAGAGAGAGAGAGCGAGAGAGAGAGCTCTTTGTATATAAATGTCACATTTAGATTTTTGTATTACCATCTCTGGACAGCATCTTTATCTGGCTAATTTACCAGTAAGCTTTAATCAAAAAACTAATTAATTATCACCATATAACTGCAGCTGCTGTTTTATCTGGCTGAATGATCCTTTAAGGTTGAACTATATAATCAAACAACTAATTATCATTCTATAGTTAATTGTTCGCCCATGTTGCTAGTTAGTTTTGATTACACTGTACTGTATGTGCTGCCTCTCCCAAGTTTTGATTATACATGCTGCCTCTCCCAAGTTTTGATTATAAGTGCTGCCTCTCCCAAGCATGTGCAAGTCTGTTTCTGCCAGTCCTTTTCCAATGTGGGATTTGATTGAGCCTGCATTCCCATGAAGTATCTGATCTATTCCCCTGGGATCGCCACATCATAGCCGCTTCTTCATATCTTCCGTTGCTTTGGATGTGCTGTTGTATGTAACCTGGATAGGCAACCTGGATTCCTAGCAGATCCTTATCTTGGCTGGGTAAGGTGTTTGAAAGCGGATCTTCTTTTCTTTGAGGATATTTAATCAAAATGTCTTTGTATTCCTTCAGTTTCATGTTCACTTCAGTTTGCGTTAACATGTGTAAAGTTACTAAATCTGTCTGATATGATTTATTTCCAGGAGGCCTTCGGCATGAGGTCTTTCATTTTCTGTTAAATTGTCTTATTGTCATATTGTCTTTGGGTTTTGGGACCATAGCTCTGTGTGCTCTCTGTAATGTCTACGTCCTCCCCGAGTGTCAGCTCTGTCTTCAAAAAGTTATTTATGGATATTGGCATGGAGCTTCCCTCTTTGTCCTCATTAATGCCATAAACACAGATATTGTTTCTGCGTGACCTTCCCTCTAAGCCTGTGAATTTAGTTTGCATAATTGTCTGCTGTTTCAGGGGACGGAGTATTGCTTCTCGCCTCATATCAGTATTCGCCGCTTCCAACTCGTCGATGCGTTGCGAGACCTCGTTTATCCAGGTGTCTTGGGCCAGTATATCAACGTGGGATCTTGTAGCTTTTGATTTATTTCTGTTCTCATGCTGTTAAAGCTCCATCTTTAATGGCTTCTTAAATTTGTCTTTGAATTTGACAAGGTCTCGCTTCAACTTGTTTTTTAGGTCATGTATTTCTCTGTTATTGTTGTGGAATAATCTTCTCCATTGTTCTGTCCCATAATCAAGTTATATCTCTTTTTTTTAATTGTGTTCTTCTTGGATATTTTGCTTTGCAGACGTTTCCTATTCCTTCCCCAACTCCTTTTTGTGATGTCTGAGAATTGTTTTGTAACAGATTTTTGTGCTCTCTGCTGCCAACATTGCTGTTGCAGAATGTCCTTGTGCGAACAACATGCCACAAATGCAGACATGATCTGTATTCACTGCTAGAATACATATGAGCGATACCAAGTGCTCCAGTGGAACTGCTTAGTGGTCAACAATATAGGACATGGTAGTTCAAGGTTGTACTTTATTATTACATCTTGTGTACAGGTACATAAGAGTAAAGCTTATTTTTGTTTGGCATTTTGTGGTGCCACAGATATGAAAACATTCAGGCTCCTAGTGAGTCATGACCATAAAACATTTCATTCTGTGTCAAACTTCTTCTTTTTTTCTTAACACAGAATCTGGAAAAGAATCAGACTTAGGACAAGACTTAGGTTAATCAGTTTTAGAAGGTGTTTTTAGAATCAGCCTCAGGTCTAAATGGGTAATAATTTATTTATATACATATTTTTGGAAACCTCTATGGGAAAAAAATATGAATTACGTTTTCAATCGCTGCTGTGACACCACAACATGGCCACCACTGCTGTGCCCTATAACACTCCGTGGACATTCATATAGCACACCAGTTTTTATACCAAGTACTCTTTATGAATTGTGCTCGAACAGGGAAATCGAGTCAATTGTGTATCCCTAGTATGGAGACCTGTGTGAGATGTTTTGTGATTTCGTGATTAGAGTTGAGCATCGCAGTGCCTCCATATTAGCATGCAGTATCACCACCACCTCTGATGATGAATGCCAAGGTGTTTGTTCGCTCACGCTTCATGATTCAAGTTTGACATAATATCTATCAGAGGGAATCCTGTTAAGCTTAGTTTATTCTGTGTAAGACCAGCTATAGCTTATAGCTGATATAGCTCTTGGCATTTCCATACTCAACCATTCAAATCTGTGACATTAATGATGTGGTGTGAGCAGCACGCTATAGAAACTTCAGGAGGAAATGAGCCAAGTGTCTCACAGCCTGTGATGTTGCAACGGACGTCCACGAGTCCAAACATCTGGCTCACAGGGTGTCTTACACACTATATATACATTAGTGTGGTCCTTGAAGTGGTTCCACGTGGTCCCCAGGTAAATTATGGGAGAGTTGGTCACGAATCGACCCTTATAGAAATACGAAATGTTAGAGCATGAAACAGTAGGCAACTCAATCAACTTATGACCGTCGTCCGACGGGAGTTTTCATGTAATGCACGGAAGACTATGGTGATTAGTATTATTGCCATCACCTGGGTGGTGTAACCATAGACATATATAAAGGCTAGATGGCTCAAGGTGGAGTCTCTGACGTAGTCGCCCGGCAGCCATATGTATGCTCTATGGCAGCTCAAACAAAAACAGTCATAACTCGCTCAAATCTTGACGGATTTACAAACGGATTGGTTTATTACAAACGTTATCAACGTGGCTTAATTGTTGCTTATTTTTTTATATATATAAAGGCAATCCGTTTGTAAATCCGTCAAGATTTGAGCGAGTTATGACTGTTTTTGTTTGAGCTGCCATAGAGCATGCATGCAGTACTGACTGACCGAAGTAAGATGGCCGACGCGTGACGTCGTCGCTCTCCATTGGCCAGCAGCGCAGGTGAGCCATCTAGCTTTCTTATATATATATCTATGGGTGTAACATTCTGACGTTAAGCTGTGTAGGTGTTCAACCACACAGCCATGCAAAATAACACTGACAGCTATGAGGTAACGTAAGCTTGCCATCCTGCTAACTATTTGGATTGGTATCGGCCAGTGGCCAATGCCAAAGTAAATACTGCTACTTTTGGCAGGGAATAATAAGTAAAGTAATAATTTTACCTTTTTAAGTAACTAGTAATAGATAATGTATTACCGTTTTTAAGGATAAAAATATACTATAACTGTCCCCTTATATCTAACGCAACTCCAAAATATTATGTGACAAGTGATATTTGCCTAAATCCTTTCTGACCACAGAAAAATAATCATATTTCAGATTACCTGTTTAAAATTCAAAAGAGCAGTTTTAACAACAGGTAGGCTCGAGTTGAGTCGATATGTATATATCTTTTGCACGCGAATAATTCTTCCCTCTGGCATTTTTATCAGCCTTCGCTCTGACTGGACTCGGAGCTCACATGAAACTTTACTGTTTTGTGGCGCAACGCGTATGGATAATGGATCCCTGCGCAGGGACATAAATTCTTCAAATGGGCTAGGGCTCTCATGCGAAAATGCACGGCTTCCAAGTCTCGTTTTCCGTCCATCTCATCCATGATGCATCAAGTCGTTCCCTGGAGGTGAAAATGCCTCTTCTTAGGAAATTATGCAAGTCCATATGTGTAAGGTCACTGTATAAGAGGCCAGTGTTTTGCTCCAAGCATGCATGTTGTGAGGCGGGATGCTAATGAGGAAAAGAGGCCAGGAGAAGTTAATGAGTAGCGGCGTGTGCAGCAGTGACCTTACTGCTCTGTGGGTGGGCCTTTTATCACAGTGAAATCCTCAGTTACTGTACACCCACTGTAAATCAACATGATACATTTACTTAAGTAGGCCTACAATTTGTTTTGGGGGCTTTTTAAGTTTTTATGCCTTTATTGATAGGGAACAGTAGTAAGACAGGATAGGGCGAGAGATATGGGGAGTGACACCCTGCAAAGGCCGTCAGGCTCGGGAGTCGAACCCGTGACACGCCATCCGGCTGGTTTGGCAGCCTATAGGTGCCCAGTACAATTTTGAGGTATATGATATGGGTTTCTTTACTTGAGTATTTTCAATCTCCAATACTTTTACTTCTACTCCACTACATCTCAGAGGCAAATATTGTACTTTTTACTCCACTACATTTTATTTGAGAATTCTGCATAATGAGTTATTTCTACTGTCTTAAAGTATACATTTTGAATCTGATACCAATACTTGTGTACTTTTACTCAAGTACATTTTAAATTCTGGACTTTTACTTGTAACAGAGTATGTCTACATTGCAGTATGGATACTTTTACTTAAGTAAAACTTGTGAGTATACTTTTCCCACCACTGTTGTTTTAACTCTGAAACCCCTTTTTTTTTAGTCCATGAGCCAGAGCTCCAAAATTGGAACGTTAATTCTGAATTGAGTGTGCAAAACTATACCTATATTAAATTGAAGATTGAAGTCATAAGTAAATTACCCTTTTACAGTAGTAGCTTTTTCATATTTTCTATTCTTTGCATATTTTCTTTTATTTTTAAATGTTTTAAATTTGTAACACAATAAATCATTGTCTTTGTGTAAGTTAATCAACTGAGGAAATTTCATGGTGATATCAATTTAATATACGTATGGTTTTGCACACTAACATTCCAATTTTGGAGCTCTGGCTCATGGACTAAGAACCAAAAAGAACTGAACCGGTTCCCAATGGGAACCAACAGGTGGAAAAGGGGTCTGAGTGGATAAATAAACACTGAGGATGTGACTGTATATTATATCCACTCTCCTACAACACACAAGTACAAAGCCCGGTTTATAGAGTGTGTTGGAGCTATCCTAGCATATGTCTCAGGAGATGAAAGGTGACATCAGATGGTGCGTGCGTGCGTGCGTGCGTGCGTGCGTGTGTTTGAGTGTGTTTCATCAAAGGGGAAACAGCAAGTCTTAGACAATACTGACAACAGGGACAACACCACAGCAATGAAGAATTGTTATTTTCCCATGTTCCTCTCTTTTGGTCAACATAAATCATTTCCTAAATGGTCATAATGTAGGGACAATTAGTCATGGTCATATCATTTATTACTTTTTAGTAGCCTAGTACCACGCTGCCGTCTATTCTGCGTCTCCATCTAACTTTGACATCTTGGGAATGCACTGAACTATCCGAAGAGTACAAAACTAGCAGTAGTTCCTATTCAAGAAGAGTGAGAAAATAATTATGCAGTGTTCTTGGTTGCATAAAAGAAAGAAAAGTGATTATTGGACAGCTGTATTTGCCCATTTCCAGAATGTTGTCTCCGGGGATGAAAATTCCACCCAGGGTCTAGTATAAAAGCCACTGAGAATCGCAAAGCTCAGAATTCGATCTTCCAACCGCCTACTCAAATAATGTATAACCCCAGATCCACAGATTTTTCGTGTGTGCACTTGGTATGCAAAATAAATGGCCTCCAAACGTCTTGCAAAAACCTGTCATCGGTCTGGCTTTTGAACCGCCTACTTTTCTCTTCCCGGAAAAAGTTTAACATGATTATTACATTTTTGTCCCATATTTGGCCACTTGAGCACCCAGAGCCATTGAAATAGCAAGTTGTTCCATTTACTCAGCACACATCAGCACACAAACGTAGCACTTCTGAAGCTTCATGGCTTCCATTCTTGTGGCTCTGGAATTGAATACATTGCTGCTGTTTATTTTCATCAATCTCCAACATGACCTCCGGACATTCGGATCCTGTTCCATTGAAGCAGTCGAGGCACAGAGATATTTGAAGTCCTCGGGACCATGTGGTATAAACTCCAGTTGCTGATTGCGAGTCTCAAGGCGTGGTCCACCGGCTGATTGCAAGTGTCAGGGCATGGCCTAACATTACTTATGAAAAACAGGAAAGGGGCCATCAGGATTTTTAGCCATAACATTAGGCCTACTGAGTGTTCTTTTTTGATTTTTGATGTTCAGTGTTCCAGAGTGTATTGGAGAAAAAAGGAATGGAGAAGAATAAAGAATTCATGAGATGGTCAAAGCATTAAAGTGCTGTTTTGTTGTCTGGAAGATTTTCTTACAGTGTGTGTGTGTGTGTGTGTGTGTGTGTGTGTGGTTTGTCTGAAGTTGGCAAAACCCCCTTAGGATGTAAATAAATCCACCCACACTACTAGCTCCCTGCAAGGTCCCAGCACACTGACAAACAGCACTCTGTGTAAAAGTCATTAACACAGGCCAGAGATTATCTCAAATCGTTCATTCACACTCACAGGCACCATGCTAGGTTTTTCCACATTTTACTCAGTTTGTTCTTTCTTTGTTTTTTGGGGGGATGCAATAAATTTCTCCTCTGTAATTACTTTATCCAGAATAATCAGGCGTGAGTGCAGAATGCAAGAGAAATCTTTGACATGCGTGTTTACATGTAGTCTTTCAGGTGGAAAATAACATTTATACCCACCACTCCCAACATTTCCTTTAGAGCACCCGCTCTATCTTTTTTTTGCCTAATATACAGTCGGTGTACCACTAGTAACAAGGCTGCTTGAAGGGTTATTTCAAGGTAAAGGGGAATCATAACAGCAAAAGACTCCATGGACCATGTATTCACATGTCAGCCATTTTGCTATTACATGAGTATAAGCAAAATGGCCACTGTGTAAATATAGTCAATATCTCTTGACAGTTTCATTGTTGTGTGATAGTGTTGATCTAATCCAGATAACCTTAACTAGGCTCATTAGTGTTTACCTCTCTGTAGGTACATCTGACCTTTACTATTGCTATTACTATTACTATTTACAGCACACAGAAAGTACATGGTGAATGCATTGAACAAAGAGGGAGACACCGTAACACACCATAATATGAATATTAATGTCCTGCCTTTCCCTTAAAGGCTCTTCTTCCTCATTCTCTCTCTCCCCTCTGCAGATGTGATATATGAGTGGTTTTCTGAGAGCATTGTGAGCATTTCATCTGTAGCCTGTTCTGTCTCTTTACACAATGACCATGGTTCATACACAGCTTCACTTTCTTTCCTTACTCTTCACCTATAACCTGTAACTCTGTAACTCTTAATTGTGTGCTGCTTGCATGCTGCCTCTCAGCACTGTCTGTCTGTCTGTCTGTCTGTCTGTCTGTCTGTCTGTCTGTCTGTCTAAAACATCAGCCAATCAGGCATCAAGGAAGCTCCACTGGATTTGAAGCCCAGGAAGTGAATCTTTTAAGGGTGCAG
>OOFJ01028374.1:0-14416 GCA_900323375.1 Benthosema glaciale
CTGGGAGGTGCCTGGAACTTAGAGGCCTATCTCGGCCCCACCCCAAACCCATTTTTTAGGATCCAAGATGGCCGGGGTGGGTGGGGTGGAGGTGAGCGGGTGGGGTCGGCATATGCCCTTACTGGGCTGCATTCAAGACACTTGCCTTGTGTCTGACACCTGACTTATGATGGATGTGTTCTGCCCCCCTCCCCCTCATCAAACAAAATGTTTGGTCAAACATAGGCTTCCATTGGAAATGCATTGGAGCAGCCATTAAACACAGACACAAGACAGACATGATACAGGTGTTTTGAATATATGAATGCAGCCCAGTAAGGGCATATCTCGACCCCACCCGCTCACCTCCACCCCACCCACCCCGGCCATCTTGGATCCTAAAAAATGTGAGTGGGGTGGGGCTGAGATAGGCTTGTGAATGTGTTCTAAACACATAACTGCAGTGGCTACCATGATCTGATTGTTTTGCTTTTGTTTTTGTTCATCAGGTCATCCCACCCCTCGGGTTCTTTGGTATAGAGATGATGTGCAGTTAGACAGATACTGTGGACTGCCTAAATATGAAATCTTCCACGATGGACCAAACCATTCCCTGCACATTTTCAAGTACGTTGGAAATGGTATTTGATTGTAGCACTGAACTTTAATTTAATTTATAGTATGTTTTCACCAACACAAAACCATTGTTTGTCAATCATCAGCAGTTTTAACTGACCCTGATGCATTTATCTGAAACTGTCTTAGTTGCTCTGTGGATGATGCGGCCATCTACCAGGCATCAGCCAGTAACAGCAAAGGCATCGTGTCGTGTTCCGGCGTCCTGGAGGTCGGCGTCATGAGTGAGTTCCTGATCCACCAGCGCTACTTCTCCAAACTCAAACAGAAAGCAGAGAACAAGCGCAGGGATCTGGACAGTAGATCAGTAGATCTGAACCAGCAGGAGCAGCTCCGAACCATCAGTCCAGATCGCTCCCAGAGGAAACGCCGCTCTCCCATGGAGGTTTGATTTGATTAGATTACAATTTATGAGCTTTATGTCGAACATGCAGATCCAATTTGATTATTCTATAGATTCATTTTCAGATTAATTTAATAATCGAGCAGTTTAGACAGATACTTGTATTTTGTGTGACAACAGTGTCATGCAAAAATAGCCCATCTACAAACTCTGATCTTGTAGAACCCATATTTTCATTAACCATTTTGAAGATTTGCACCTAGAAAGACATAGGGATCAATCGATCATTCGTCAAATTGCTGCCCAAATAATAATGAACATGTTTTTATAATGGATTACATTGATTTGATCATTTCACTCTTCCACCCTATGCACAGGTTACTCAAAGCCCGCCAAGCTCCACAGAAAATGAAGAGGCAGAGGAAGGGATTCAGTTCCCGCTTTCTCAGGCTGAGGTCAGGCTACAGGATGCTGGTAACGTGGAGGCAGAAGAAAAGCCGATCCACGCCACCAATGGGACCGCATCTCCCATCACCAACGGACAAGCTGCTAACGAAAATGGCAGCAAAGCTGTCACGTATGTATATGACTCCATGCAGAAGACGTTCACCTCCCACCAACCCAAAGCGCCCTTCATCA
Source organism: Benthosema glaciale (assembly GCA_900323375.1). NCBI lineage: Eukaryota > Metazoa > Chordata > Actinopteri > Myctophiformes > Myctophidae > Benthosema > Benthosema glaciale. The sequence goes on from OOFJ01028374.1 coordinate 1,598, forward strand.
AAAAGAAAATTAAGATCTCCAACAGTGCCGACGGCATGAAGCCTGACGCCCCGGTGGAGATGGTGTCCGCGGAGAGACTAGCGACCGAGCAGGCCAGTGAAATGTCATCTCTCAAGGAGTCTAGGCCTTTAGAAGAAGTTATGGAAGTAGAGAGCACTGTCGTCTCTTCAGCCTCGACCTCGGAGAAACAGCACCAAAGAACGGCAGCAGCAGCGCAGTCACCCACCAGTGAGCCTTCGGAAAAACAAAAGTCACGCTTTCACGGAAATATAGAAGCTCCTTCACTAAAGAAACAGGTTTCTGCGTCTGGACCTCCTGCTCCTGTATCCCCTGCTGTCGCTTCCCCTACGTGTCACATATCATCAGAGACTGACAGCACACAAACTGCAAAGCCTGAGAAAGGAGTTGGGAATGCAGAAAGCCTCAGTCCTCCCATCGTGTCAACACAGAAAGCATTGCATCCCGTCCCCTCCCCTAAGACCTCAAGTAAAGACACGGTAAAGGAGGTTATCACTGTAACGCGACAAAAGGACATTACGGTCATGGATGTTGATGAGAAGCCTTTAGTTATTGAGCGTAAAGACCACACCACCGAGGTTGTGAATATGAGGGTGGATACAGCAACACCTCATGCACAGCGGCCTCCTGAAATGTCTGTTAATGGTACTAAAGTTCACAGGAACTTAAAGTCAGCTGCGGCCTCTTCTGCTTCTGCCTTGGACAAAGAGACAAAACAACATCCAAGAACAGGAGCAGAGAAGAAAGTACGACCACACCTCAATGCTAATTCAGATAAACTAAAGGCAAGCGTTCCCGGAACTGAATCTCACCCTTCACAAAAGAAACACATTGCTGTGCCTGGACCTCCTGCTTCTGTATCCCCTGCCGTTGCGTCCCCTACGCGTCAAATTTTGTCGGGGACTGAAAGTAAGCCAGCTGCAAAGCCTAAGAATGGAGTTGGGCATGTAGAAAGCCTGAGTCCTCCTATTGTGTCAACACAACAACCGTCACATCCCATAACCTTCCCAGTGACCTCAAGTAAAGACACATCAAAGGAGCTAGTCGCCGTAACGCAACAAGCATCACATCCTGTAGCCTCTCCTGAGATCTCAATTAAAGACACCACCGAGGAGGTTGTTGCTGCAACGAGACAAGAGGACGTTACGGTCATGGAGGTTGATGAGAAACCTTTGGTAACTGTGTATCAAAACCACACCGCTCAGGCTGTGAATGTGAGGTGTGTGGAGGATGCAGCAACAGCACATCGACAGGGGCCTCCTGAAACTTCAGTCAATGGTGCATCAGTTGAACTTCACAGGAGCCTAAATTCAGCAGGAGGTGGCGATGCTGTGCTCAGCAGGCCTCCGTGTGAACCGCGAGATGTGTGTAGAGATCAGCTGTCTGGGAGGGAAAGCAGCTCCGGCCAGAGGAATGTGTGTGTGTCTGGGCCTTCATCACCACTGGGGAAGGTGAGTGGCTTTGTTCCCATGAGCTCATGTCGTGAGTGCTTTGCATTGCCAACACAGGCCAGATCAGTAACACATGCAGCCACCCTGCTGCTATTTATAGCCTCTACAGTCTACACGTATGCCCCATGGTGTTATGTGTATATCGTCACTGTCGGGCATGCCTTGTATGTACAAAACGGAACACAGGAAATGGAAAAAAGAATCCAGTGGATCCAATGTAGTTATTAATACTTTTCATTGGTTATATATTTTATCTCACGCACACGCACGCACGCATGTGCACGCACACACACACACACACACACGCACACATGCACACATGCACACACTTTCACTTTTTTAACTACTGAAAATTCCAGGTAAGCAATTAGGGCAATAATTTATAAAGTGAAATGAAATATAGAGATATAGGTTTTCTACCTGACAGACATGCATACTGTCTTTACATGTATGCCCCATTGTGTTACATACATATCATCACTGTCAGGCAGACACATATTTATGTCCTATTTCAGTGGTTCTCAAAATGGGGTTGAGGGACTGTCAGGCTTTCTTACAGCTCTGCAACTCTGAGACTGTAGAAATGTAACAAAATGTACCCGTAATGGAGGTCTAAAAAGGTTTGAGAACCACTGTTACTTGTATACACTGTCGTATGGCTTAATGACACACAATGGTGGGTGGCCCAAATAGCTAAACTACAAGGTTGCAGATCATCTATAGTATTTTCACAAACGTAAAAGACACAATTGGAAATGTTTTCTCATATAATGACATGGTCAAAAATAGGTAAGCCAAGTTGAAAGTGGCTAAGGGTGTATTTAACCAATCCAGTATTAACAAGAGCTTGTGACTAAAACTATTTGGACATAATGTCCACTGACAGTGAAAATGACATTAATACTGGCAGATAACGAAAGGTATTTGTGTATTTGACCCAAAGGCAAGCAAATACAGAAACAGAATCATAAACTCTATCATTTATGACAGTGTATAATTTTGTCATTTCAGTCTTGCGTAAGTTATATAATGTGCTACTATAAGTGCATCTGTCTGTATTGTTGACATTATTATGTGCTCTCAGCAACAAGGCAATTGACCTGTCAATGGAAAGCAAAATGGAACAGATGGCGTCTCAGTGAAGACATTGATGATATATCTTCCCTCTATAAGCAACTACAGTTTATCTATTCTTTGAGTTACACATACTATATAGGCTACATTCTACAAGCTGCACTTCATAATAATAAAAATGAAAATGTATTACTGTCTGGGCAGATATTGATAATTTTATGGTATCAGAAACCAAGATCAGAGAGGCAAGAGATTGTTTTAACTCTAAGAGTTTGTTCTAAACACAATATGTGGCACAATTATTCACGTTTAATTCTGATTCAGGGGACAGAAAGCAGGTCTGTCCCAGATGACCTGAGAGGTCTGGATCGTTCATGGGCCAAGCACAAGATCAGAAATGTATTTTGGCCCTAAACCAAAGACACAGGTCTTTATTAAATCAATGCTTTACTTTATTTGTTTATTTGGGTAGTACAGCGTTTGTGGCTGTTGTGTGGATAATATTGAGGGAATAAAGGCCCGGGGCAGAGCCCTGCATGAGTGGAGGACCTCTTAAAATTATGTACATTCCATTCTAGACACGGTAAAACTTTAAATAGCCCCCTCTCCTAGTGAATATGCCCACCCAGCACCCATGGACCATGCCAAAACCTTGTTCATGCTACTGTACGTACGTCGTACCACAGTGTCACATGCCGTAAAATTGCCAATCTAGAAGCTCATAAACACATGGAGGCTACCATCACGACACTACGCCTATATAGATACTGTATAGTGTATACTAGTATACATTTACTAAAACTAAGGATATTTTCTCTATAATTTGTTAGAGTTTGGTAAACACGCAAGTTTCAGTTAGTTATTTGTTATAAAGCCTCATTTTGTCCTCGTTTTTTCAATTCTTGTTATATTATTTAGTTAGTTTTGGTAATCTATAAGAAGAGCATAAAAGGGGAGTCCCGCACCTTATTTATCAATGTAACGTACACACCAGCTTATATTTGAGCCCATGAATATCATCTTACAACCACGGCCAAGTGGGATTTATCAAGCGATCCTATACAGCCAATCACGTACATTAAATCTGAGCTTTGATAAATGAGACGGCTGAATACCAGCTCAGTGGCCTTGTGGTTAGAGTGTCCGCCCTGAGACTGGGAGGCCGGCGTTCGGGTCATACCAAAATGGGCGGTTAGTTCACGGTCTGGGTACCTGGGCTGCTGAGCCAGCCTGACGGCGTGCCGTGGGTTCGACTCCCGATCCCGACAGACTTTTCCGCATGTCTTCCCCCATCTCTTTTTTCCCTTTCCCTTTCCTGTCAAGCTACTGTCATCTATCAATAAAGGCAATGGAATGGAATACATTTGTATATTAATTTAACCCCATTACAGAGAAGTGTGCAGTGTGTGTTAATGCAGTCATGTATCCATGTGAGTCACAGGCTGCCGTGCCACCACATTAATGGCTAGGCAGTCTTAATCTGAACGCTTATGGAGTGATTGGTGAATTAATGCATAAACAGTAATGGATGAAGGCTGATGGGGGCTGGGATGGGATGGTTATTTCTCCGATCTCCATATAAATAAATCCACAGCGTGCGATCACCTGTGCTGCAGGTTTGGAGTGTCAAGTTTTTAATCCTTAATCCAGGTTGCACATAACTCCAGTGGACGTAGCTACTGAGACCTCACTGAAAAGATTACAGTGGCACCAGACCCGACTCCCCAAAATGCTCTCGCATAAGCATACTGTAGGTCCAGATAAGGTAGATGCAGATCTGCAATCTTCCCTGAATGACTGATGAAGCACTTGATTAAATGGGTGAATGATTACACACCTAACTTAGCATATAACATTGTAAATAGGCTATATGCTTACCACTGTTACTTGGAAATAAATAAGATAGGCATTCATGTCAATGTAAGCCTTTATAAAATGTTATATTTTCACAGGGATTCATTATTAGTGTGTTAGATTATACATCTTTGGAGTGGATACATGTGTCCCGATGCCTGTCAAATTGTTAGACAATGCTGCTCTGAATTTCTACGGGAGATAGACAAATCCTACACACACTCAGACTGTGGTGCCTACACCCATCATCACATGTCAATTATCCAATTTAGTGCACAAATTCAAATATAAGCCCTGTTTTGGCTCCTACAGTTTGTGATACCCAACCTCCCCCACCTACTGTCCACTCAAGACAACTTTAAACACTATAAGATAATACTCAAAAACATATCTGGCCCTTGCAATTTTGCAAGAGTGCTGGTACAGTATGTACTGTAGCTAAACAGTCTCATAGAATGTAATATGATATAGCTTATACTTATTACTTATAGCTTATCTTTATTACGTTCGGATTTCCTGCTTTCCTGTCCATTAGTGACATGTTTTATCCAGGGTTGAGTTCTAACTTTAGGTGTCCTGTTTGTTTATAGTGGAGCAAGGTGGAATTAAATAGGATAAGCATCTCCCCAGTGCCTAGGCGTGGATGGAGGGAAAGCCTCAATACTGCTAGTTATGGGAGCAGTACTAACATGGGGTCCGAGTGTCCAGCAAAATGAGTTAATACACAATAATCACAATTATTTGAATAACTTTAAGCATATTTTATACTTTAGCAATTCAAAAGTAGCAGATATACGAGCTAGAGAGCTTGCTGATAATACTATTTTTAATTTTTTTTTATTGTGAATATCTATGCAAACCTTTTAATATATATTTTTAACCTAACATGTTTTAACCTCTTCTGGAGGTCTCTGGCACAAAATATATTTGAGATGGAGGTCTGCAGCCAAATACATAATCACTGTGGGGGTCCTTGACATGAAAAGGTTTGCACTGATAACTGCCTGGCAGTGAAAGGCTTTAGGGAATGAAATAAGTTTTACAAGCAGGAGAGATTTATTGCCTAGACATGAGAATGTGACCAACATGTACAGACAGACAACAAGGGCGAGAGTATGACAGTGATGACGTGTAGGTCAAATCTAATCATGGCCATGAATACAACTGGGTACCTCTAAATTCTCCATCAAAGATTTAAGCACTGAAGCCCTACTGTATATACTTTGTCGTATAGTATATCGGGGAAAAAAACTACTAAAGAACTCAAAATGTGTTGCATTGCGATATACAGCACAATGGTATGTGAGCACTTGTAAATTAGTATAGAATCTCAATGCTCCATGAAAACAAGGACAGCCATAAAATATTGGATCTATAGATTCATGAACTATAGAAAAGAATACCAGCACTCGCGTTGTATATTATAGCAGTGATTCTCAAACTTTTTCATTTGGACCCCCAAATTTACACTGATTAGCCCGCAGACCCACATTTGTAAAACCTTATGCCAAGGACCCCCATAAGAGAAGCCAAGCTAATAGTTCCATTTGTGCACTCTCAGAGTTACAGACCCATAAGGGTCCATTTGGTTCCAAACTATCATTTAGCTGGGGACCCCCTGGAACTCCCTCAAGGACCTGTGGGAATCAGTGTCCTATATAGTATTCTTGTTTTATTCAGTTTCCCTCAGCAGCAAACAACAGTGTGGTTCTTTTCTATAGACTGTATCTTCCAGAACCGTGCACCCAATACACTATTACGTGGAATTACTCAACTGAGTGCTTGCTTCTGCTTTCTTCTTCTTTGTCTAAAATGAAAGCATGCCTAAAAAAACTTCAATTTCAATGTGCGATGCATAATGGAACTGGTGTGCTGCTAATACGGTGTGATGTAGCTGCATCTCCGGGGCCAATATCACACACAACCTCAATTCCTGACTAATACTCATTATGAGATGGCACCATTTCTGTCACTTTGTGTCTCAGAGGAGGACTGTGGACAGTTTAGAAAAAAAGGTGAAGTGGTCCTTTAATGCCAGTATAAATGCAGTCCATAAAGTCAGAGTTCCGCCCTCGCTGCTGTCATATACGGTATTCTTCTTCAATAAACACGTTCATATTACCTAAAGAGGACTCTGTCCATCTTTTACAGCTGCACGAACCATGGCTTTGATATAAAGCTGTTCATTTTGACATATCACTGATTGAAATATCCAGGACCATAAAGAATAATCCACAGCTTACAGGCCACATTTCTGTTCTGTTCTGTACTGGTGGTGCTGGACATGTGTGTATCCAATGCCTGGCATATATAAGAGAATAAGTATTTACAGCATGCACCCGCTGCTTGTTTGTGCCTCAAGGTTATGCAGGCTTATACACAGTGCTGGAATGTAACAAAGCACATACTCAAGTTCTGCATTTGAGTGGGCTACAATTTTGAAGTGCTTTCACCTTAACCTACTTGAGCATGCCCAGTTTTTATATTTCTTTATATTTCTACTCTACTACATCTCAGGGGCAAATCTTTACTTTTCACTAAACTACAATTATTTGAAAACCTTATTTAAATATATATATATTTTTTACAAAACAGGCATTAGCCAATTAAGCCCGATTTTATACTTTGCCTAGTCAACAATAGCAGATCTACAAGCACACAACTTGTTGCAATGAGTTGCATTGTGAGGTTTTCTTGTTTTTTTTAAGGTTTGCTAACTTTTGAAAAATGATAATGCTTTCCCTTGGTACTTTTATTATTTTGATGCCAATAATACTTTTGCTCAAGTCCAATTTTTAATACAGAACTTTTCCTTGTAACATAGCATTTCTACATTGTGCTGAATCTACTCCACCACAGGCCCATACACAGACGAGCAGGAATGATGCACCTGTCAACATTGAACCACAACCCGCCCGGCGAGAGACCGCCACGCAGCCGAGGCTGCGACTGCAGCGAGAGCCCACACCAGATGTCCACCAGACCCCTGCTTTGCACAATCCAGTCCTCGCAGCCTCTGACGCAATGTCACAGGGAACATGGGCTCATTCCAGGGGATCAAATGAAAGCCGTACAGTCCCTTTTACAGAGATACAAAAGTCACCCCTCGAAAGCCCCGCGGAGGGCGAGAAGACCCCGGGGTGTAATGTTTCACCCACTGTCCCGCAGTGTCATGTTGAGAAAGCTATAAAAGCCGTAGAACCGACAGAAATACAAGTTGACGAGAAACTAGTAGAGGGTAATAATAAGTTAACGTTGCAAGTACATGGAGACACTTTGGTCCCGACTGAAAAGAAAGCCGAGATGGAAACTGACTTGCCTCTAAATACAAGTGAGCACGCTAAAACAGAAGGTACAATAGGTGAAATGGGAAAGGAAGACAGTGATATTACCATGGCGGATGTGTCTGAAAGTGAAATGGATGAGAATGAACTTGTGTTAAAATCCCCGAATCTGAACCCAGAGAAACCAAGCATCCAAAAGACAAAGTTGTTGGAGCAGCAAGATAAATTCAAGGAAATCCCAACACCCGCTGCCGAAGTCATATCCATAGCTGAACTGCTGAGAGCGCAAATGACAGCTCTCGGCTCCTCTGTGTCATCTACGTCACCAATTTCTGCTGAAGATGAACAATGTCCCACTACACCCCAAGTACAAATAACAACAAAGAGAAGGCAGGAATTAGAAAAGCTCAAACCTGACAGGGTAATGAAGATGAGCATTGATATTAGTCCTGCGTCAAACATAAAATCCGAACATCTTCAGGCTCATCATAGAATAGTTCAAGCAGAATGTGAGCCGATGCAATCCCCAAATGTCCCATCTCCAAACACACAAGATTTAAAAATCCCTCCTATCGCTGTCACAGATGCCGACAGCACTTTAAAAAACGCAATAATACTTACTGGCAGCACAGCAAAGGAAAATGACAGCGTCATGGACACTGACCAGGATTCTGTTCTCATTCCCCTGAAAGATAATCCTGACATTTGCCTTTTAGGGGCTGAAAATGTCCAAATAAATGTCACTCGCTCTGCTCCGAAGCAGCACACTGCGGATAGCGTTTCCCTAACTTCAAGTCCGTTGGTGATCATCGCCCCAGAAAACAGAATACCGCCAGAAAACGTCGAAATAGAGAGGAGCTCTGTGCACTCACCGAGAGTGATTTCTGTCTTACAGCATGATACAGAGACAAACTGTCATAGCAAAGACACAGAACTTCAAAATCAAAATGCTGCACAAAACACAGACATTATCAATGAAGGCCATTCGACGAGCACCACAAAAAGCGATCTTGGCACTGAAACACATGTGCTTCATTTTCCACCTATTAAACATGATATATCTCGCTCTATGGCTCAGGACCTTTCAAAGACCGATTTGTCATCTCTCCTTTCAGTTGCTGAAACAAACATTTCACGGCGATCAAACTCGCCCGTGTTTATGACTCCAGAACACAGGAGACCACTGGCAGATGTAGTTACAGAAATTGATTCTGTTCATTACAGCAGTGATGGCCAGAAACTATTTCACTGTCAAGATTTAGTCTTTTCTCAAAATATAAACCCAGAGACACAAGTCATCAGTGAAACCCACACCACGCTTTTAGGCCAGCATAAAGAACACAAGCCAAGTTTACAAACTATACAATTGTTGGCTACGGAAAGTGTCAGTAAGGATGAATTGCAAGGGGTGAATGTTCAGCGTATCCAACAAGACAGTTATGTATCAGAGGCAGACAAATCTTCAGAGATTGCTTCTTTAAGTCCCGATAATGAAGATGGCCTGCGGAAAGAAAACGGTACGCCCCCCATCCCCTCTGCAACCCCGCAAGAATTGGCCTCTGGTGCCCGACGCAAAATCTTCACTCCTAAACTGCAAACGGAAGACAGTGAAACTGTGTCTCTCTCAGACAACCAGTCTCAGAAGGACGAAGCTTCCACCAAGAACAACAAGCTTTCCCCTGGCCCTGAGAACACCCCTGTGTCCCCGAGTCTATCGAGACGGTCACCTCTTCTTCAGCCCGGCAGCCAGCAAACACCTCCCACAGAGAGACGGTCACCTCTTCTTCAGCCCGGCAGCCAGCAAACACCTCCCACAGAGAGACGGTCACCTCTACTTCAGCCCGGCAGCCAGCGAACACCTCCCACAGAGAGGCGTTCTCCTCTGCCGAGCCGTAGGAAGATGACCGTGGATGTTGCAGAACCACAACCAAGCCAAGAGACCAGTCAGCAGATATCCCTTGTCCAGAACGAGGAGAAACCAGCAGGGAAGGACAAGCAAGACCCATTCAAAGGTAAACAAATATTATGAAGGACCTCCATAAAGTCTGATGCTGTACATATGAGCTGATGATGGTAGGCGGATATTATCTCTCTCATCTGGCCTAGTTATTCCTGTGTTTTAAGAATTTAGATTTTCAGTTTGTTGCTGTCCAGAAGAAAACTCCTACTAAAACATTGTTAGGGCCCTCCTATGTCCAGCTTTCTGTGTTTGTGTAAACACAAACATTGAAGACAAAAGTGAGGACAGAAAAGTGAAGACGCAGATTGTGATTAGCTGGAATGACATTTGGTGATTTGATTGGCTGAGGACGGAATGTGATGTATAGATGTATGATGATTTATTATTTAGGTGTAATTTATTTATTTCTTCATAAATCAATTATAATCTAACCCTTTTAACCAATGAAAAGTATTAAAAGGCGCTTCGACAAGAACCTTCTAACTCAATAGTCCACTTGAGCTGGATGTTTTTTCATTTCCCGAAGTGAAAATGTACATTTTGGAGTTCTTCCAGACAGTGGTATGATCAGGCTCATATGGACTCTGCCAGACAGTGCAGATGGAACCAAGGCTGCAGCCTGCTACATGCTGTGAGGAAGTGGTCTTGATTAACAAATTGAGTCATTATCGGGTGCAGTTTTCTTTGGCTGACCTTTAGCGGTCAGCCAAAGAAGCTGACCACCCCCTTCAAATCCTTCCCATGGCCTTGGATCATTTTCTTTGGCGCTGCCGTGAAAGCGACGCATGCTGGGGCTGATTAAGTGGACAGGCTTAACGGACGCATTGCAAATTAAGGAAGCTGATAACTTAAGCCGGATTTATACTTAGTTGCGCGCCGGTGTCTCACGGCGAAAATAGCAGATCTACAAGCACACACCGCGTCGCAGTGTGGTGCGTCGTGAGCGTGTACATCAGCTATTTTTGCCCTATGGCATGATGCGCCACCGAGCATAAATCAGGCATTAGAATGTGGATGAAACATTAGAAAGAGTATTATCTTTACCCCGCCTCTCTCCCCCTGCTTCTCGTAGCTCCTCAGGTCATCCGTAAGATTAGGGGAGAGCCCTTCTCGGACGCCTCGGGACATTTGAAACTGTGGTGCCAGTTCTTCAACGTGCTAGCTGACTCCACCATCAGATGGTTCAGGGATGAAGTTGAGTTCGCTCAGCTTGAAAGAAGGTAACACTGGTGTGTGAGTGTGGTGGTGACTGCCTGGTGAGATATCTTCACTGGTTGCTCTCTCCATTGTTTAGAAATTGGTATTCCAGAAATAGCTTGCCATTGACTTCATAAAACATTTGTTAAAATGTTATCACAGAGACCACCTAACTCAATTTTTTAAGTTTTAGAGTTTTTTCTTTTCTTCTTTTTTTGAGTGGTGCAACCACTCCAAGGCCCAACTTTGTCCCAAATCCCTATGTCCCTATGTTTAGCGTACCAACAGGGGGCGCTGTTGTACTACTCACTTCAGACTTCCGGTCTGATTTTTTCATAAACCAATGATATTGAACACCCTTTACACCCCGTGTGTTGGTTAGTGGTTACAGGCTCGACCACCTCTCCCCCTCTGGCCTCTCATGCAAGTAATTGACAATATACAGTATAACGTCACAATACCAACTTTGATGAGGCAGTATTACACTGTCTTAGTATTATGTGGCCTCTGCCCGGGCTCTGGACAGGACACAGACAGACATATAGCAATCTCCATATGGACATAAAAGGGACACAGACAGACACAGGTACAACGGGTATTGCATAGCTGGGCATGCATCTCCAACTTCCATCGTTACGGACTGTGTGCTCTAGTACAGACAGACACCGGTCTGGTACAGATAATTGGATTGTTGAAGGACCTCTTTAAAGACTTTAGATTGGTTCTGAAATGCATTTGTTTTTGTTTTAACTCTGTAATTGTGTCCACCCATTTAGCGTAGCCAATTAGGTTTACCCCTTTTTTCTCCCAATTTAGTCATTATGCCGATTACTGTAATTCCACCCACTTGCCAGTTGTATTCTACTGGCTCACCGAATACCGGACATCTCTCTCACCTGCCTGTGAGGAGCTCCCACCAGGAGGACGCCTCCCTCACCTGTCTGTGAGGAGCTCCCACCAGGAGGACATCTCTCTCACCTGTCTGTGAGGAGCTCCCACCAGGAGGACGCCTCCCTCACCTGTCTGTGAGGAGCTCCCACCAGGAGGACATCTCTCTCACCTGTCTGTGAGGAGCTCCCACCAGGAGGACGCCTCCCTCACCTGTCTGTGAGGAGCTCCCACCAGGAGGACATCTCTCTCACCTGTCTGTGAGGAGCTCCCACCAGGAGGACGCCTCCCTCACCTGTCTGTGAGGAGCTCCCACCAGGAGGACGCCTCCAGTGACAAAAAATGGACTCTCCACCTGGACAATAGGGCATGCAAGGCTGATCTGTATTTTAACCCTGTGCCACCCAAATGCCCTATTTCCTACTCAGTTTTGTCCCCATTGTCCCCAGTTTTGTCCCCATTCTCTAGTTCGGAGACTGATTTGTGAGTAAGTACATATAAGTCATTCTGTGACTCTGGCTGGCATCTTGAAGGATTTTAGGATGTTATGGTGTCAAATATCTCTTCTTAGTCAGACTATATATATTATGTGATTAGAATATATAGAATAATCATACGAAACATCTGTTTATTTCTCAGTGCCGGGGATGAGACTCCAGTCAATCTAGCCATTGTCCAGGCCTCCAGCAGAGATTGTGGGGTTTATGGGTGTTCCATCACAAACCAACATGGAACAGACTCAACAGACTTCTTACTGAGTGTGGACAGTATGTACTCATTTATCCTAACATTGATTTAATCCATGGGTCTTCAACCCAGTGTAATTACAGGAGAGCTGCCAATTTCTTGTGTGATAATAGGATTTATGTATTTATTTTAAGTCTGAAAATAGGCTACACATTAACATGTATTTAACGTGTTATTGGAAAAATCACGATTGTGTGAACAAACAAACAAAACCAATATTTAAATGTTACGTAGCTTGCAGAGTTAGTTCAGTCAGATATACTCGAGAGTAGGGATGTGCCGATGAGAAATTTTGGCCGATCTCAATATCCGATATAATTAATCGGTGTCATGGCCGATAACCGAT
>OOFJ01028394.1:0-11412 GCA_900323375.1 Benthosema glaciale
AGATGTCTGCGTTCAAATCTCCTCCACCTCCCCGGCCTCCTCCCTGTGGCATTAGTCCTGTTATGTATGATTCTGTCATCATAAACGTGATTTACGTATTCTGTTATGTTATGTTGTTCTGTTATGGGTATCTGTGTTTTTTATTTGTTTTTGGACTGTATTATGATGTGATCTGTTCAGTATTTATGTGACATATGGGATGCATTCATGTTGATGTAAAACCTGTTATGTATTATGTTGGCTCTGCTCTGGGGGGTTGTTGATATCAGAGCTGTGTCCCGGTGCACAGATAATCGGAGATATCAAATGTGATATAGCAGAGCTGTGTCTCGGTACACAGGGAAGCTGATATATCACATGAGCAGAGCCATGCCGCCAGACTAAGTTGCATAGCTTGCAATAAATGGTTAATGGTCATTCTGAGTCTAAGTGTGTCAATGAACTTTTATAAGTGAAGACAGTGTGTCTTCTCCTTTTTCCCGTAAACTCTGATCCTTTTGCAAAAGAGGACTCTTCTATAGTTTATGTGAACCCTTTCCCTTTTTTTTATAAGCGAGTGCCTGTGCAGAGATTGAGACAAGAAACCAAAGTCGGATACAAACTCAGTTCATCGCAACTCACAAGGAGCATGTGGCCAGTGCATTATAGTTGAGCTGCCAGGCACCCCCCCTCAAAGCTGTAATTTAATAGTAGATAAGATTACTGTCAACAAGGAACTCTCCCCCCGGCCTGCTGGGGAACAATATGTTTGTCCCGCTGCGTTGGCTCAGAGCACTGCTACCGCTGGTTGCTACAGCAGTCTTTTTTTCCATTCTGTTTTGCTTCCAAAACATCTCACAGGATTGTACTGTCACAGAATCTCTACTGTACAAACAGGCAGTCTAACATGTTAACTTTAAGATGAGAGAAAACTAAAATCCAAGAAACGGTTTACTTAATTATCACATATTGATTGGAAATAGCCTGACTGTAAAAACCAAGATAACAAAAGCTCATTATATGAACACATCTCAGTTTTGTAGCTAATCTGATCTGCACAAACCTTGAAGTGTAAAAGCAACATTTTATTGATCTAGGGGACTTGTTTGTACTTGCTGAGTGCCTGTCAAGTTGTTTGCAATGCAGCTGCAACATTAAAGTCGGGGGGGAATTTTCTGCACTTTTTCTGTAATTTTATTTTTATGTAGCTCCGCTATACATACGCTGGTGTTTGTTTACAAGTGAGAGGGAGATGACCATGCTCAGCGCGTTTGGCTTATTTTTTTTAACCTATATGTTTCTATATACAATTTAGCCCGCTCCGTGCTGATTAGTAATACACTGTCTGGATGTCATCTTGAATGAGATGAAAAGAGTAGTTCTCTAATCAAAATCAGCTGTTTGGAGGAACGCGCAGCAATGGGAATCCATTTTTTTTTTTCAGATTCTTCAGGCCTCGACACGGCATCACGCAGCACGTTTTCGTTCAAAGAAATTAAAAATGTATGGACTTTTGATATAAAAATACACAAAAATGTTAAACGTTCCCATTGTTTTGGCATCCATCGTTAGGTATGCCCATAATGATGACCACGGATATGCTCTAAAAGTGTGTGAAACTTATAACCCGTCCCTAACCTATTTCTAGCTGCCATTTTATTTATTTATTCAGAACTGCAGCCTCTGCAGAATAAAAACTACTCTAGGACACCATTTTGATGACAGTGAGGCACTGAGGTAAATTGAAGAGGAAGTCAAAGGGTAGCATTGATAATGCTCAATAGCAATGTGGAATAACGTGCCATTGTCCCAAACAGGTAGAAATGCACTCAGAGAGATGCACCCCTACACCAAAGAAATGGTCTGCATTTAAAATGGTCTACATTTCAATACCATCTTTTTCCAAACAATTATTATTAAAGTGTACGTTATTCTCCCATTGACATTTCACTGTAACAAACAAACAGATTTTATAATAAAATAATTGGTTAAATTAACTTAAATGTGGTGTATAATAGAAATATTTATATTATGCACTATAGCCCACCATTTATTTCACCAAAATTTGAAGTCTTGTTTTATTTTATTAGCCCTAGACAAATGGTATACTAAGCAGATTAAACAATTCCTTGGTTATTATCTATCTGAACACATTTAAGCTCAAGGATATGCATTAATGTCAATGGACATAGTTGCCTTGAATGATAAAAGTGAAATTCAGTGCACAAGAGAATGATGCTCAACTATCAATCTTTGGGTGTTTGAGTTCAATTTCTGATGCACTCCTTATCAATCACCACTAAGCCCAATGATACTAAATAATTACAATAATTTAATTGCTTGTGTCTGTTTTGTCATCATGCATTTTGTCATTTATCAGTGAGCAGGATATCCCCTATTCGATTATTAGCTTCTGATCAAATGTATCTATTTATTTGTATAGAAGATGGTGCGGTATGCAAATACTTTGTGCTGTACATGGTGCTGATCCCTGGAAATGATGTATGCTAATTTTGGACTGCAGTAAAAAATATTGAAGTGGCACTTTGCCACTTCAATTACAGTACAGTATTGTACTGTACTGTAGTGCACTTACTGTAGAATTAGGATCTGCTGTTGCTTGGATATCCAATTTTTCTACTCTTTTGGGAATAGTTTGGAAATTGAAAAGATTTGTGGGAGGTGGCAATTTGTGTACATGGTCCCTCTATTTATATATAAGTATCCTATAGGTTCATTGGTTGTGTTCAGGGGGAGTGAATTTGGCTGGTGGAAAGACTGTATGCCATATTGACAATATTACTGTCAATAGATGGCAAGCAGGATTTGTTACATTTGAATACTAACAGGTTACAAGCAGTTTATTCTCTCAGTTGAGAGCAGCTTAATTATTATTTTCTTTATTTTATTCATGAATCAGCTAACCAATTCATATCACAGCCTCAGTGTGAGTGAAATATTGTGGCTGTGAGGTTATATATCACAAAGTACGTTTGTAGATTGCATGTCATTGCATTGTGGTATTGCCTTTTGCTTTAATTTGAACTCCCTCCATTGGCTTCTCCAAAACGGGTGATTAAGGGAATGGCACCCCTGTGTCTTTAGGACATGATCTGGCACCCAAATTGTGGAATAAACTCCCCCTTGCAGTCAGAACGGCAAAATCCCTCATAATATATTGTACCATCATTGATCTTGCGACCCAGCAGCAATGTATGCATAAAGACAAAGCATCTTAACAACCTCCAAAATGATTGGTTCGGTTCCTATGATAGGAACGGGACACTGCATGTGATGAGGTGGTGTAGAATATTGAGCATTCCCTGAGCAGCCTCTGTCAGACTAATTTATGATCAACATGATGATGATGATCTTTGCGTCTGAGTATCTTTGGTGGATTGCTAGTACATTGTGATTTGCTGATTACTTAGCCAGGGGTGGAGTCGGTAGTCTATATAAAGGGTAAAATGGTTCAGTTCAATGACTCATTTGGGAGTAGGCTGCCATGGGGAGAGGTTGACACCTGTGGCTCTCTGTTTAAGTTGTGTTTGTTTGAGTTGCCTTTTCTTTAGTTTTCTATCTTTTTCCATTTATTAACCAGGCTTAGAACACAGTAAAAACGTTTATTTTTCATCTCCAAGCCTGCCTCCTGGTCCATTCTGTCATTTAAGGGGTTTTCCCACTGGCTTTTAAGCCGATCTACAATCCCACCTGGTAACACTTTACATTGCCGGCTGCATTGGGTGCACTATTCCATGTATTGGAGGTGACTGGAAATGATATATTTATGGACTGGAGTGTCTAGACTAGAATGCATTAGATCTGTTCTGTTGATCGACATCAAATATGTCATACACTGCATGGCCAAGGTTATACTGTACATACATAGAATATTGTAAGCATGCTGTGGGGTACAGTACATATCAAGTACATATCATGATTCATGGACGAACACAGTGGCCCTAATGATTAATGTATTTGCCTCTTGGAACCAATTAATAGACCTTTTAAACACAATATACACTCATAATTTATCAGTGACGCAATGGCAATCAAACTCTAATTTAGCTCAAGTCTGCCGCTGTGATGGAGCGACATTACTAATATAGGCGCCAGGCAACCGAGACTAAGATCTATTAAGCGTCACTTTCTGAGTGTTTTATTATTATCTGTGTGAGCTATCGTTGCCAGGGGGAATTCAATTTGAGGGGCAAGGCGATAGGAGCACGTTTGTTTCAGTCTCACTGGAGCTAGCTTGCGTGCGTGCGCACGCACACACACACGCGCACATATGCACTGCACACACGCACACAAAGCTCACTGAAGTGATACAAACAAGCAGCTGACTCACTCTGGAACCACAGATAGCTGCATGGGCAGAATAAGCTGCGTGACCACATGATTCACTATTTCGTTTCCATGTGGTGTCAGCCATGCTGTTACATTGGGTGGAGAAGATGCACTTACAGCCCATTGAACTGTTAAGTGTCTTGTTTACACTGTTCTCCGCTCAATCCCAGTCAGAGCTCGCTGGGAAATTAGCCCATGCAATGTTTTTGAGGGGCCCTCCAATGCCTGAAGTAGGTTGCGAGTATTGTCGGTATCAGCTGATAGTCTATGGACTTTTAATAATGTTTATTTAGGCCAGCAGTTAAACAAACGTTGACGACGTGAGACATTATGTGGTCAATATAAATACATCTTGTGAGTTGGGACTGACTGATTTCGTTTTATACAATATAACACATTCATGTCTCGTCATATATAGTGGCAGGGAATCTTCAAAAGTATGATTTCTTTTATTTTTTACTGGGAGTTGGGAATGCAATGTCTGCACATCCACCTCTCTGCAATAGATTTAAGGAGACTCTCACTCCTTCAGTTAAGTTACTCAATGCCTTTGAATTATAAGTAGAAGGTTATGTTAACATTTGGAGCTGCTTCAAACCTTATCTAGTACATTGTATTCCACAAAGAGCCATGTAGAGTTGTGAAAAGATGTGTTGTGAAACAATGTAGTGTATTGTAGAAGTGTATTGTAGAAAAGAGACGTTGGTGCGGGCAAGGTTTGCACCCCAAGGTTTCAATTCCCCGTCCAAATGTCCTGGTGTGGTTTAAAAGAAAGAACATCCCTGAAGGAGCTTTACTGCAACTTTTTCTTTGCTAAATCTTTGGCCTCATTTACAGAAGTATTCCATATGCTATAAATTATGCATAATGTTTGATCCTCCAGAATTAGGGTATTCCAAATAGTATCCACCAACCCCCACTGTTTGCCTGATGAGGGTCAGGGGAAACAAACCACCATACTGTATGAGTGTAGGGTATCTCTCCATTACTAAAAATCTATGTAAGGACTTTTAAGACATTTGAATGCCTCTAAAATGAAAAATAAAACAAATCATTGCAGTCTGGAAGAAAGCACCTATCTCCATTTTTAGGTTTTTGATTTGTCTTGTCATAAATCAATGCAATGGAAAGTATAGAAAAGTGCTATATAAAACCATCACTGCGTCAAAAAATAATCAAACTATGCTACCAAAATTGGCCAAATTGTCAAACAATAAAGGCAAAAATCATGAATATCTACATGTTCACGGCTATTTTACAATGGAACCAAGTCAAGCTAAATGTAATGGCTCCTCTACTGAGCTTGTGAATCTGCAGGGGACCCCCTAGAGCCCCTTCAAGGACCCCTGGGGGTTCTTACATTGAGAAACAGTGCTTTAGAAAGTCAACCTGATGCTATTGATTCAAGGCAAGTGGAAACCATCCGACCACACACTCAGGTGTGGCTTGATGGCTTTCAACTCCTGTCAACCCCCCCGATAACAACTTACGGATGAAAATGTCAGCATCTAAGGTTATCCTGGGCCCATTTCATGCCTGGTGGGTTCAGGTGCGGTGATGTGGAAGAGGTCTTCCGTCTACCATGGCTGGGTCTCGTCTTCCAGGTCACGGATGAGTTCACACAGAGTTGAGTGAGCATGATTCCTTCCTTGAACTCAACACGCCCTGGAATGGAACCAGTGCAGAATGGAATGTTGTGGACATCTAAGCCACGGGCTCTCAAACTACGTCAAGGACAGGCTCCCGTTTGAAAATTTGTGGTGGGGGTCCCTGGGGGTCCCTGCACCACACTTTGAGAACCAGTGATCTAAGCATTCCCTAGATTTGAACATTTTCTAGACATTGTTACGACGTGGCTCTCTAGGAGGCAAGCTGGCATGAAACTGGTCTTGTCTGTTTCTCTGTCTGGGGTAGATAAGATATAACCGTGGTTTTCAACCCTTTTCATATCAAGGCCCATTGTTTCTCTGCATTTGAGCCACAGACCACCATATGATGAGGACCCAAAACTAAATATGTCCACATTTCCATGCTGTATTGATGTTGGTACCATAGGAGAGATAACAATCAATCGATCAAAAATAACAATTCTTCTACATTCTCTAACTGTGTAGACTGCTTGTAAATTAACTTCAGTCCGAAGTCTATTCCAATTCCAATTGAAATTGCAATCACAGTGAGGAAGCCTAATCCAAACCCACTGACGGCACTAAGCAAACTTTCATCCTCTAAATTATTGAAGATCATCATGGTTAATTAATCTGGTGAAGCCACGTGGACTCCTGGTGATATGGAACGGAGGGGATTTGGTTTTTTACAGCAAATACTTTCTTCTCGTGATTTATGGTAGCTCCAACAATTCAATGATGGATGAACAACACTCACTGTTGACCCCAGGATGTAATGGGATGCACTTGGCAGTCGTTTCATTCTTTCACACACCATGGTGGCTTTGCCACCTTAAAATGTAGCCGGTCACAACCTACCCTAGTCCTGTCTCACATGATGACAGTGTGCCATTCCATTATTCACTTAGCAACAGTTCACCTTGAGGCTAATTGACAGCTAGGTGCTATATCTCATGTTTAAATTTCAGGATTGGATATTTTATTAATATGCATAGTCTGACTAACACCTGTCTTTTTACACTGCTCTCTCGAACCGAACCAGTGCCACAGACAGTATTAAGTAGTTACAGTCGTTGGACATGAGTGTATTGAATGTGACATGGTTCAGTAGTCCTGCCTGGATTAAAAAAAACATAACCATTAGCATAGAGTATTCACTGTGTCTGTGCGAAATTGTATCAATTCAGATGCCAGCCTATGGCATCATCAACCTTGAGCACATGATGAATGAGTAATTCCATGATGTCTGAATTCCATTAATATGTCAATCAAGAGTCTCTTCAAAGGTGACAGAGTGCCAGAGAGGCCAAGTAATACAATTCCAGCACTAATTATGGATGGAGCAGTACTTTGAATGAAATGCTTAATTGCTTAGTGATGATGAAAGCCAATTCAATCTTAGTATGAAACATCCAGTCCTTCATTTCATACTTTCAGGTTGCCTAAACCCCTGTATAGTCTCAGAGAATTGGAAATGAGTTCAACTACCTTGAAAACAATTTCTGTCTACACCAAATCTCTTCACCAAACATAACCGATCTACAAGCTCACAATGTGTGGCATTCACAGTGCATTGTGAGCTTGTAGATTGGCTAATGTTCCGCCTAGAATATGAACGCTGTTACGCTGGGCTTTTTTTTGTTTGTTTTGGTTAAAGATGAGGTGCTGTGAGAAATAATACCTGATCATCATGTTTTAGGGTTGGAAAACAAATCACGGCACTCCATCTTTAAAGTTCTGTCTTCTGATAGTAATCACTGCTACAGAGTGTTCAGTCTATCCGTCTCTCCAACTCTTTAGTAAACAGAAGGGGAGAGAAGACCAATTTATCAGCAGCCTTCAATTATTATTGCTCCAATACCAATTTTGTATGCTCATTTCTTAGTTTTTTCTTCTCGTGTTTGTACTGTATATTGGGTGAGTTATTCTCAATTTGTATTTAGCTTCTCTCCGATGATGAAGCCACCTGTGGGAACGTCCCTGTGAGCAGGGCTGTAGTAAAATGTTGCCTCGGTGCACCACTTCCCTCATCATCAGCTTTATTTGGCGGGCTACACGGCAGACAAATTGATCATTATTATGACCGGGTTCTGCTGAAGCCTTGTGTATACGTCTACAGTGTCTACACAGTGCTGTACACACACCGCCTGCTCCTAAATTAATGATGGTTTTCCTAAACTGTGAAGTTATTTGGCAGAGAGGGGGTAATAAGTGAATGTTTCTCGCCTCGAGGCGTATGATGTTGCTTTCAAAGATTTATTTCCTCCCTAAGTAACTACGTAAATATTTCATGTGTGCGTGCGTGCGTGCGTGCGTGTGTGCGTGCGTGCGTGCGTGCGTGCGTTCATGGGTGTACTGGCCTGTCTTTGTCTGGGTGACTGTGTGCATGTGCACTGTACGTGCCTAATATAATACAAGTTTGTCAGCGTATTGTAATACAACAGCAGATATCTACTTTCAGTATAACGAGACGTTTTGAAATGAGCCCCAGGTCTAATATGAATGTCGTTCGGCATCCATTCAGAATATGGATGTGTTGAAAGCCTGCAGTGACACTGATTCATTTCAGTTGGCTGAGCACACTGTGTACTGTGCATTGTCGGTTAGAATAGCCGTTTGTTGTAATCAACCATACTGTACGCAACACAACTCTGATTAATGTTTCGCGGTGTCATTTCCCAAACACAAACTGTTACTCTTATGCAACATTTGGGTCTGTTCACAATAGAATATAATTTCACCACATGGGCCTCTCAGCGCCCCTATTCGAGGGAGGTCATAGAAGGCAAACATTTGCAGAAAATAGGCCAAGATTTGCAGAAAATACCAGATCTACAAGCTCACAAAGATCAGCTATTTTGGATGAAGACATTTGGTGTAGATAGGGAATGAAAGAAGGGAGGGGTACAACTAGTATAGACCCATGAGGACCCCAGTCAACCAAGTAAGTAATATATGTTTATCACTTGTTTACGTTCATGACAGCACTCATTAGGGTTCATTATGACATTTTTCACAAGTGGATAAGTGTCTTTTCAGATATGCTATAGAACTGTATGACACCCCGGCCAATGGCCATCCATTATGTATATGTATGCATGCATATAATGTGTGCGAGTGCAACCACAGTATGTGCCATTATTTGTGGCTGGTTCTGAACTTTCCCTGACCTATAGTCAAATAAATCTATAAACCAACAGTGTTGCAGTATGTACTATAAGTACAGACCAACCATTGTTGCGTGCTTCATTTGGATTAAATGGACGTCAACCATTAATTGAAACAAGTAACATTCATGTTGACTATGACCCTAACTTTCAACTAATTGGTTGAACTACCGGTAATGTAGCAGCACAGGACCGCTTAATTTATTCACCCACCGTGAGTACAATATGTTTTGGTTTTGGTACAATTTGAAATTGTATCTTGTATTATTCATTATAAGTGCCTGATAGTTCTCAATTTCTATGAACTTCATGTTCTAGACTAGTAGAAAATACAGACAGTGGGTCAACAGTGTGAGATACATCATATTTTTGGAAACCATTATATTCCTTCCCTTAGATGTAGGAGAGAGAAAACTGAGTGGTATTAAATGGCTTATGCTAAAATTGTATTTTGTCTCTCAGTCTATGTCATTGTACTACAGCAGCAAGCGGGTCCTTTTGACACGATGATTTAACAATGTTGATTTTCTACTGAGGGGTGCAGGCTAACTAGCTTAAAGGGATTGTGACATAAAAACAACAGTTTTTGTATTCTTTTTTTTTTTAGGTTTTCTGGGCTCAATTGCACCTTCTAAAAAAGGGCTTCCAACCCCCAGAGAAAACCTCAGACCACAGAAAATCCACTGAATGTTCAAAGTTCAGTGCTTTGAGAAATTGAAAATGTTTGTATCTTTTCTCTTCAATAAAGCTATAATTTGTCAGGATTGGTCACTCTGACTCACTCATATAGAGTAGTAGCTACGTGTATAGCAAGCTACACATTTTACACACAAGGGTTTGTTTTATGTGTTATGTTTCACATGAAACATAAAACAAGAAATTAAAGAAAATGCATTGTTTATAACAATCGTGTTGTCTTTTGGGAAGTGAAACTGGCATTGTGAATTGTGATGCAAGACTATTTCTGAGCAGTCAGACAAAGTAGAAGAGACGATAAGGTCATCTCATTCTGGCCAATCACAATTTGAGTCTTCACTTTTATCTTCAATGTTTGTGTTTACGCAATGTTCAAAGCTGGCCATTATGGCATTCAGTGTTTGTGTTAACACTGTTTGTTTTTTCACTCAAAGCTGTCCATTCAATGTCAATGGCATTCAATGTTTGTGTTAACAGTTAACACAATGTTTTTGTTTACACAAACCCTCAAAGCTGGACATAAGAGGGGCTTGCGCCTCTCAAATACTTTTTTTTTTTGCTGTAAGAGAAGACAGTGTGGTTCTCCATTTCTTTTCCTGTCTCATGCACTGGTTGCCTGGCCTGCTCCTATGCACCTGTCAAAGTAGGTGTGCAAAATGACGTTTTTTGACATCATATACTGTATATCAGTCAACAACACTGACATATTCCCTGTGATATACGTATTCACATCATTGGTTTGAAATTTCCTCACTCTTTGGACCAGGTCCAGAATCCTATACCATTTCGAGGCAAATCACCACCTGGAATTTTGAACATTTTTCAGAAAGACATTTTCAGCACAATGAGATTCTTCTTTCGTATGTCCTCATCAGATGTCCAGCTCAGTAGTGTCCAGCACATCTTAGGTCCTACACCGAAGAACCTAGCCTTATACGGGGGACAGGCGGTCAGGGACGTGCAGAGAGTGTTAGGGAGGCAGGTGCTGAAATCCCATAACTTTAAGATGGCGAGTAGATCAGCTATTTTCGGGGCGCAACCCAGCACTCTTTAGCTAGTGGAGTTTTGGTGCACGACTTGGATTTCGAAACAAATTTGTTTGATGCAACATGCTGCGTTCAAGTTCAGGAGACTTCGGGAAAAGAAGCAATTCTACTGAATGCTGCTTTGCATTTCTTTTGCCATAGTAAATGCTGCATTCATGGTCTGGAGAGGGCAGTTGTTTTACAGACGGTTAAAAGGTCAAGTGCTGAAGCCCCCTTTGATGTCTATGTGTGCAGGTCCCTGCAGGCAGTGGTTATGTGGTCAGCAGTCTGCTCCGGCTCCCCAGTCCCACACTTCAAATGCTGCTCCGTCCGCCAGGCCCCACGTCCTCGCAGATGTTTTGATGCATCCAACCCCAGTTTGCAGGCGGTTAAGAGCTGGACGGTGGACATGTTTGTATCCATTTGACAAAACATATTTGTCTCGCAATCCTTTTCCCTCACCCCTTTGTTCCAGGCATTACCTTCATAATGATCATTATCCTTGGCAGGTCTCATTGTTTGCATGACTAAGGGTAAATCCTGACAGATGATGTAATTAGAAGCAAA
>OOFJ01028397.1:0-16628 GCA_900323375.1 Benthosema glaciale
GGGGGGGGGGGGCAATTAGTTAGAGCCTGTGCCATAATTGATCATGAATCACTGTGGGCTAGGCCTACTGATGGGCGAAGAAAATTGATATAGACTATAGAGCTCAATGCTGTTCACTCTCGAGAGTTATTAGAATATCCGTTTTTATAGGCCTATACTTTTCAGAAGGTATGTCGACTGAGATAACTTGGCTGCAATCAAAACAAACCCATATTTGGTTAGAGCTTTGTAGCTACTGTACCACAATATACCATGGCATATGGTCATCAATATGCCATATACCAGTACACATATATACACTGCACACAGTCATTGCGAACAGAAATATGCATTTGTGCTTCTGTATTGAACACAGAATCATTATTTTCTCTTGAGTTCTATGTAAAAAATAATGTATAGAACAGAACAGTAATGTACCATTAATTTGCTAAATCCTTTGAACATTGTAAAGTACCTTTCAGTCCACAACAAACCAATCTGCAGCAGAACTATCTTTTTTCAGAGAGTAGCTGGCACCCTTTAGCAATGACGATATTCCACTATATAGTGTGACTCAGCTCACATGCACCTTTCAGGGGCAAGAAGAGTGAGGTAATGGAGCTTCATGGTGATTGAAATCTATTACCTTAGTGAGGGAGGGATGATATAAAAGGGCCCAAGCTGTTTTGTGCCAATTATTACTCCAAGGAACCAAAGTTTCTCTAATGTGTTGTTATTAATTTGTGTGCGTATTACATGCGTACATGTGCAATGCATGTGTGTTCGGATTGCATCCTGGGGCATTAGTGTGTCCTGCCCAGCTGTGTGAGTGGCACTCGTATGTTAGGTGGCTTTGTTCTGTGTGTAGAGAAGGAATGTGCACTCAAATGTGTCCTTTGGCATGCGATTGCCTGTGCCTGATATAATCATAACACACTTCCATATCACCAGATGAAGGGGACACTCCGTCTCTCATGGACACCAAGCACCAGTGGTTGAACAGACCCTGCCTCCTGGTGCTCAAAGATGGGGACGTCACTAAACCAGGCCTGGGCAGCTGTGCTCACATCAAACCAGAGTCCCCATCCAAAGCCCCCACAGATGGAACTGTCCAATGTCCCGAAGCGGCCCCTGTGGACCAGAAGACATTGGAACCTGCTCAGTCGTGGCAGCCCGTCAAAAAGAGCCCTGCAGCCCCGCAGCTGCAGAGCCATTCTCAGAAGCTCCTCAAACACCTCGAGGAGGGCCATTGCACTGTGACCACCCTCTCCACGTGGGGGGAGAGGTGTTTTGGGGAGACCTGCAGTCCCTTGGTGCTGAGCCCTGCTGAAGCTGCATGGCCGGAAGAGGAGGAAGAGGAGGAGGAGAATAAAAGGCCCCAGTCACTGCCGTCCAAGGAGGACTCTGTGATTGAGGAGAAGGAGGTGGAGGAAAGCGGCCTTGATCATCATCAGCAGCAGGAGCAGTCCACTGCTTCAGATGGTCACCTGCAGGAGGAGACGTATGGGAGCTTGGGGGACAATGAGCTCCGGGGCCAGGACACATCCCACCGTATCCCTGAGCCTAATGGACACCATGAGGCCAACGGAGAAGCAGCCAGTGGAGTGGGAGTGATGGGGGCTGACACCACAGCCTCCCCTGTGCTACCATCAGTAGATCCTGACAATGACTGCCAATCAGGTCCGGTTGGTATTCTGGCAAAGGAGCGAGGAAGTGTCCTTGGGGAGGTGGCCCCCGTGTGGGTGCCTGATGCCCAAGCACAAGTTTGCATGAAGTGCGAGGTCAAGTTTACTTTCACAAAGAGGAGACACCATTGCCGTGCTTGTGGGAAGGTGAGAAAATGGATGACACATTGTCAACCGTATTTAAAGTTTAGAAGTTTTCTTATATTTAGTGCGGCTATCAAATTATATTTAACTCTGTGAATTACTGTGTGAATTGATGTGTGCCCATCTGTTACCATAGGTTTTCTGTGCAGTTTGCTCTAATCTGAAGTTCCGACTCTCACACATGGATGGCAAGGAGGGACGTGTTTGTGTCTCCTGTCACTCAAGCCTTCTTAAAAGTGAGAAAGGAGTAATTTCTTATAAACTTTACAGAACAAAAGACCATTGATTATCAGGGGTTCCGAAAACATTTCAGGCCAAGGACCCCCAAAGGGCCATAACCCCTGAAGGCTTCCCCTCACCCCAATCCGAAATGTCCAGAAAATGTTTGAAAATCTTTTTTGTTTGCCAAATGCCCCCTCGGTGAACTTGACAGCCGGCCCGGCACTTTGAAAATCTGCATTGTATACAACATTTACATGACTTTGCTTGACGATGACATTTTGTTCCCTTCAGGTACACCTCCCAGAGGGAGGAGGAGGGTGTGGTTTGCTGACGACATTCTGTCCAATAAGCAGTCCGAGTCTGCACCGACTACACCAGTCAGAGAGCCCACTTTGTCACCACTCATGAGAAGACCTTGCCTGGGAGGACCATTGAGAAGCCCCGTTGACTCACCGCAGATGAGGAGAGCCGTACGGCCACAGGAAACCAACATCAATGTGAGATAATGATTCTAGAATCCTTTTACCTGTGGACTGTGGAGAGAACATGTTTATCTCCATATTTATTTTTCTTTCATAAATGCCCAACTACAGTGTCACACAAAGGTAACTAAAATAGGTGATCTACACGTTTTGAGCTTTTACTAGAGCTTCTATTTTCCATATTTCTTTATTTGAAAATGCCTTTTCAGACGGGGAGCCACTGACGCGACTAGTAATTAATTTTCAATGAGAGGCGTGCATTTATTTTGGACGCGCGGAGAAAGTGGCGATTACGCAAGCGTATTTTCACTTGCGCGGTCCCATGAAGTTGTCACACGCGTGCTTGTTTCGTGCACATGCCCGTGGACGACTAGACCTGGATTGTGGTGAGCTGTTTTTTTCCCCTACTCCTTGCGTCCCGCAGCCTGTCATGAGCAGACCTGGAGCAGACCTGTCGTTGATCCAGGCAACAACACCTGCGTCACCCGCTCCCCGTCTGAAACCACTTAAACCGTTTTGGACATATGAGTTTTCCACCCGACAGCAACACCAGGATGTTCAGTGAAATTCTACAGTTTACCCCATAAAGACACAGGGAACTCTACATTTACTTCATTGTTTTATTTCAAGATTGTTGAACACTGGTGATTCTCAACATTTTTCCATAAGGTCTGCAAGGGTCCATTCGGTCCCATTAGTACACTCTCCGAGCCATTTGTTCCTAACAAGCAGTCATTTAGCTGGAGACCCCCTGGAACTCCTGCAAGGTCCCCTGGGAGTCCCTGGACCCAACGTTGAGAACCAGTGCTTTTGACTATACCAGCTATAATACCTCAATTCATGGCCATTCTCTTCCTCCTCTCTCCTTTGTCATATAGGAGGCATGTGGTCCCTATGGTTGGGGGACTGCACCTATAGTGAGCAGTCACATCAGTAGCTCTGCCAACCTTATCCCCCTGGATGGCCTACCTCCAATCCTCACTTCAACCGGAGTGAAAGGAGGTACATGCTCTATTCATAATGTTATCACAACACAACGTACTGCAGTCTGGGCTAATGGTTACCTATTGAAGTGAGCTCAGAGACTCTGTAGCACACTGTTATCTTGCGACTAAAAGGTCATATCACCACTTATTACCAGGACACGCTTAACTCTGCCCATCCTGGACAATAGTGTGCTTCTTGAACAAGGCATATGTGACTTCAGTGGAATTGCTTTGTGTGTGTGTGCGTGCGTGCGTGCGTGCGTGCGTGCGTGCGTGTGCACGCGCAATTGTGTTCCCTCTCACACCCTGCAATCTCCAATTCTCCATTGGCCGTTATTGTTCAAAACAAAAATGTGCTACTGGGCAGTTCAATTATGGCTAATTAACAACAGCAATGAATGCTACAGTAACTGATGTTAGATTCTGATGTTTAAAATCAGGCTCATCCAAGAAATATTCATTAATATGCGTCCTTGAGCCAGCTTTCTTACATAAAATGTTAATGAAGCTTGCACTCGTCCTCAGCGACCAAAGATAAATCTCAGAAGCCTGCTGGAGCAGATAGTGGTGAAAGTGAGAGCAATGTAGGAAAGTGCCTGTGTTTGAAACGCAGGCTCTCCAGACTAGTATCTCTGTAACTGTGTGTTTTCCTCAGATTATACTGTGGAGGAAAGACCGTCGGAGGTGCTCCTCATTCAAGAGCTGGAGAGCGGCAGGCCCAAACCTCTGGTCTTTGTCCTCAATGCTAACCTGCTTGCCATGGTCAAACTGGTTAACTGTATGTACATCTTCTTTATTTGCTCAGCAGTCAGTAACCCTTTTTTGTTGGAAATACAGCTTGCACGTCATTGTCACGTAGTCTTGCGCGTAGCCAGACAATCTGAGATCTCCGCTGCCAATACATCTGGTGGAATCTAAATTCAATGTAGTTGCTAAAACGGTGTGAAAACAATTTGGAGATTAAAAAAGGTCTGCATTGCAGAAACAATTCAAATACTTTAGAATTGTTTCCAAAGCAGTAGATGTAGGTTTGTTAGGGGCCATTCCGGCCACTGTTCTAGCAATACATTAAATGTAGACTACACTGATTCATGGAGTTAACAGTATGTCGACTATGTGTAGATGTCAACAGGAAGTGCTGGTGTGTGACCTCGAAGGGCATGCATGCAGTAGGCCAGGTGGAGGTAGTGATACTGCTGCAGTGTTTGCCTGAAGAGAAGAGCTTCCCCAAAGATATCTTCAGCCACTTCATTCAGCTTTACAGGGATGCTCTCACAGGTAAATGGTGCATTTATATAGCACCTTTATCCAAGGCGCTTTACATAGATTGTGCATTACATTCACCCATTCATGCACACATACATACGGAAGGCGGCGGAAACCATGCAAACCAGCACATTAGGAGCAAGTATGGGTACAGTGTCTTGCTCAAGGTCACCACAATAACTCTGGGGGAGCCCGGGGTATACTTGTAGAGTGTGGTTCTTAGGTTTAGCTCGCTGTTGGGATTTCACTCTTAGGCTGATATAGATATACTCAATTGACCAAATGGATTCTTTTAACTCTTGTCAGAACATTTTTATTGTTTCATGCTGTTGAGGACGGAAATGAGGGACAGCAAGGCAAGAGGTGATATACACGTCCTAGACATACACATATACCGTAATACCCCAAGACTGTGTGTTTTAATGCAGGTGACAGAGGTGAGCAAAGACAGGAGCTACCAAATATAATACACAAGATAATGATAACAAGAACTGACTGGGGAACAAGACTAATATTCACAGGGGGGTGATTACAAATGAGCAACAGCTGGGGCAGACAGGAATATAGAACTAAGAACATAATTAAATACAAATACAAAAGCAGTAAATGAGAGAGAAAGTCTCATCAGTTCTGCACTGATTTACTGATTGTGAGTCAGTGTCACTCACCAAAAATAGCTGATCTACAAGCTCAAAAAAACATTTAATACCTTAAAATTAGGATCCTTTACAGTGTTGAATAGGCTGTTACAGGTTGTTACATGAGGAAGAGTTGTGTGTTAAGTAGTCTACAGTGTGTTTGTGAGCTTAGACAAATGCTGTGTAAATTATGCACAATTGAAAGTATTAAACCTTTTTTCTTACATTGTGCACTGGTCTGTTACCTCAACATTTTACTTTGGACATTCGCATTTTTGTGAAGCGTAGAATATTTTGTGTGAGCCACTATTTTGGTTCAAAATACTTACACTATGTCCTGTAAGTAAACAGTCCTAAATAGGCCTCACATCCACTATGTTTCTCTAGGGAAGATAGTGAGCCACCTGACCCTGTCCCGATTTGGCAGTTCCTTCCTGGGCAGTGATGAACATGCAGGCTTCCTCTATGTGCGCTCCACTCTCCAGTCCGTGCATGGCCTTCCTCTGCCCAACCAGCCCTGTCTCTTTGGCCTGCTGGTTCATCGGGCAGAGATCGCCTGGGCCAAAGCCTTCCCCCTGCGCCTCATGCTGCGACTGGGGGCTGAGTACCGATGTAAGGGTGCGTGCGTGCGTGTGTGCGTGCGTGCGTGCGCACGTTCAGTATTGAATGTTATCTTCTACGGTAATTGCCTTATTCCTATCTCTCTACAGTCTACCCGTGTCCACTGTATAGCGTACGATTTAGGAAGGCCCTGTTTGGAGAGACAGGACACACCATAATGAGACTGCTGGTGGTGAGGAATGCTTCTGTCTTATAGTTCTAATTGTTCTAATTACTGCTAAACATCCATAATAATCATTAACATTTTAAACCTCTTATCCAGAGAAACCTACAACAAGTGCATCTGTACAATGAGCCAATGCCCAGGGTTGCCAACATTATGAGAAAACCAATAGTTAGGAATAGAAGTTTATAGGACAACGTGTGATCTTACAGTGATTATCTTCTGAGTGGTTATGTTCTTCTGTTTTCAATGTTAGTGAAGATACCATTTCTTTGACTATCTATTATTACATGCATTTTTAACACAGATGTTTCTGTGCCAGTAGAATTCCCATCTGAGGGATAATATAGTTGAAAGTTGAAGCTGTTTAAGAGAGAGGGCAAACAAAATTATCAAACTGCCATCAACTATGAGATGTTCTTCTCATTCTGATTGCAGGACTTTAGAAATTACCGTTACAGTCTACCAATGGTGCCAGGACTCACTGTGGACCTGGAAGCTCAGAGGACATGCATAAAGATTCCAACAAATGGCTATAACGAGGTATGTTGTAATGGTACAGTGCCAGTAACGAGGTATGGTGCAATGTAATGCCATTAACGTTCTGTTTGTCTTGATGCTGCTGAGAGAGACGGTCAACTGAAGGTTGAATAAAACAACAAATAAAAACACTCAACCTTGAGATGAGCTGGCACCGTCATTCTGTCGTCAGAGGTTGCCAGCTCTAATTTTCATTGGTCATTGTTGTCCTCTGTCTGTCCACCTGTCCTTAGCTGATGAAGGCCTTGAACAAGTCCAACGAGCACGTGCTGGCGTTGGGAGCGTGCTTCAATGAGGCAGCAGACTCCCACCTCATCTGTGTACAGGGAGAGGACGGCCAGTATCAGACCCAGGCTATCAGCATTCACAATCAGCCACGCAAAGGTCTGCAGGGGTGGACGAGCACCTCATTAAACTGTTTTAGTGACACAGCAGTCTGGGCTTCCTGTCACATACTATAATCAAGCTAGTGGTAGAGGAAGTTCTTCCTTCTCTAAGTATAGAAACGTGTGAACTTCCTGCAATCAAAGAATGGAATTAGAAACAAGAGAGGAAATCCTGATGGGACTACCTTTTTCGCAGAGCGTGCGACCTGATTGGCGCTGATGGGGCGCTTGTTTTACCCCGCCAGCTTCTACTAGTAGGGCAGGCTTCTAGTAGTACGTCCACGTCCACAGGGAAGGGCTTTCTCACATTCTAACACAGCCAGAAAACCGTTAAGAGTTGTTAGTCGTTTGACTCCCAACCCACACCTCCTGGTATTGAATCCCACTGCCGCCACTGTTTTGGCAACCGCAGACTACTTTTTTGGCCGATAATGTACATAAGGGTTAACGTTAGGTTTACTCATAGTTTTTGTGAGGTTAGGTTTCTGGTTTAAGGACTTCAGTGTTTTGTACCATACAATTGTCAAAGTACAGAACAAATAATGTTTGCTTTCGCCATCTTTGTTGAAGAGTCTGGGCAATTATGTTTTAGTTCAAGTGTTAATCTTTAGTTGGCTACGACTAGACTAAAGCTAAATACCGGTAGTTTAAATAGCCTAGAGTCCTAAAGTCCAATGGTGTGTTCAAAGAGTTTAAATCTGAATTTGCTACTAAAAGTAAAAGTTTCTATTAATACCTTTAGTCTTATAACTACTAACTACTAAAAGTTTCTAGTCTCTGATAAGGCTCAATCTAGTAACCTCTGAGGTTACTGTAGGTCAAATGTCTAAGGTGTGTTTACCTTTGAGGGGATTAAGCAACATCCACACCCATTATATGCTGACGGTCTGACTTTTAGTTCTTGTGAGATTATATAACCACTTGCACGCGGTCTAAATGAACACAGCGGAGCGCTCCCTAATCCCACTGATGGCCAATCAAGTGCCCATCAGGTCCCATGCTCTACGAAACAGCGGTGTAAAACACCTTGCCTGTTGAAGATGCTGTAATATCCCTTTCATACCACAGGGTGGCACTTTGAGTTTTATAGATGTGTAGTGCACAAATAGTCATATAATGCAATGATTGGTGGACTGTCTATAAAAATAAGATGTAGGATTTGACTCTCATAATACTTTTTTTTCCTTTTTTTCATTTTTTTTCCAGTTACTGGCTCTTGCTTTTTTGTATTCAGTAGTGCCCTGAAAGCGTCTGCAGGATACCTCGCCAAGTCCAGCATTGTGGAAGGTAGGACAAACACGTCTGTAAGTCATTCAAAAGACTGTCCCCACACAGTTTACTTGCTCACCTCCAGGAATTCTGTAGTTTACATAAGTACGTTATGTGAAGCAAGTAAACACCCTCCTGAATAACACTTTATTTAGAGTGTCGATCTTTGTATGTGTGTATGTGTTTGTGTGTGTGTGTGTGTATGTGTCAATGTCAATGTGCATTTAAAAAGACTGCCTGTGTAGGAGCGCATGCGTGTTTATGCACATGGGAGTGTCTGCGTCCACGTTGCTGTCTGTGTGTGTGTTCCTCCTGTGTATCGCTGTCCCTCTCCTCAGACGGGCTGATGGTGCAGATCACGGTGGAAACCATGGCGGAGCTCCGCCGGGCGCTGCGTGAGATGAAGGACTACACTGTGACCTGTGGACAGCTGGACCAGGCGGACAGCCAGGAGCAGGTCTTCATTCAGTGGGTGGAGGAGAAATGCACTGTGAACAAAGGGTGAGGAGGACCCTGATTCTCCATGTCTTAACGACGTCAGGTGGCTCTTTTCCTTTACGATGTGTGTGACCCAGAACCTTTCCGAAACCTTCCAGAACCTGTGGAGTTCTGTGATGTTTTTTGTTTTTGTTTACGTTTCTAATAACCAGACTATTATAACCAGACACCCCTGAAAGGAAACATTTTGAAAGTACACGTTCAGGTTCTGAGACAAATCCAGAACCTGTTAAATACATTTCATGGCATGGCACGGTTTGTTTAGTTTCATAGGCATTACACGGTAGATTTGATCTGATGTATTATCTCTGGGACCCCTAGCAGTCTACACTGTAAAATCCATAATATCAATAATTTAGCTGGAGACTCCCTGGGACCGTCACCTCACCATTAAGTAAGTTGTAGAGTGCTAAAACGAAAGAAGAGAATATAACCTGGCAGTGGCATAGCCTATTCATTTTGCATAAGGATTTCACTTTATGACTGGGTCAGCTGGTGGCAGGCAGACAGTTGCGCTATCAAACCTGCAGTAGGGAATGACTTATGACATAATCCATTCAGAAACAAAGCAGAGGTATGTGGCACATCGTCTAGAGCTTTACCACCAGGACTGTATGTAAACCCACAAAGGATCTGAGACCTAAGGAAGGTCCTGAATAAAGTCCTAGTGGTAAAGCTGGAGAGAAGCATTTAAAAAGACAGTTGCATCGTACCAGATCTTACACCAGTTTCTGTCTCCCAGAGTTATCAGCCCAATCGATGGGAAATCCATGGAGTCCATCAGCAGTAGCAAGATGTTCCAGAAGTCCGAATACAAAGAAAATGGGAAGCTCATCCGATGGACTGAGGTAGACTAAACATCCACTAACAATTATATTTACCATCAGAATTGTTCTATTGGCCAGAGAAGGTATGCGTGAATGAATCTGATGCAAGCAGGTATTGCCATTCACATAATGTACAATAAGTAATTGATGCAGGGGACAGAAAGACCTCACAAGGGGACAGTACTGAGCACACAATGTACACTGTAACATCCACAGTGCTAATGAAGGTTTTACTGTGGACATATAATTATACTATACCTATTCAACCACAGCATCTCTTTAGACAGGGAGGATCCAGTAGGTTTCACAGAAGACAGTCCAGCAGTGCTTTGGAAGATACTGGAAGTGCATCCAATTTTTTTTTTTACTTTTGTGTGGACCCATGCACATTAGCGTGTTTTGTCCAGGTCTTCTTTCTACAGAGGGTGGATCACGCCAAGGGAGTTGCAGCTGGCTCTGCTGAACACAATCGTTTGACAGAGCGGATAGCCCGGGCTTTTTGCCTGGCACTGTGCCCACATCTCAAGCTCCTGAAAGAGGACGGCATGGCTAAACTGGGCCTGCGGGTCACTTTTGACACCCAAGAGGTCAGCACGGTGCAAGATGTTGATTCAAACGATAAGTTTGATTAGCTTATTATTATTTCTATTTATTTTTTATCAGGGCCCACATGAAAATCTTGAAAGTGTTTGTGGCCCACCCATCTGGCCTGCGTAGGCCACGTGCATTTTCAGGACCTACAGTATTTATTATAATGATCTTCCATTGACAATGTTATGGTTATGATCGATGGAACCAATACTTATATATATTTAAATCTGAACTTTCCAATTATTTGGGGGCCCACTTTCAATATGTAATTGCAGACAAGTGGGCCTACAGTTTGGGAATCGCTGAGCTATATGATGTAGGTTGAAACCATGCAAGCTTCAGTGAGGATGACGAAGATGCTGATCTTTCTGTTAGTGATGTTGAATTTCTCATTTCAGGTGGGATATGTGGCCGGCAGCAATGGCCAGACCCTCCCAGCTCAGTACCTCAATGCCCTCGATAGCGTGTTGATCCCTGTAATCCACAGCAGGGGGCGCAAGAGAAACGAGGAGCCCATAGTCATGGAATTCATCTTCTACATCCTGGAGAACATTACCTAAAACACATTACTCAAAACTCCTCTCCTCAACCACTTCCTCCGGCACTTTCTCATCAGTGCTACCGCAGATTTCAGAGCAAACCTCTGGCAGCAGAAAGAAAAAAAGCACTCATTCAAAGGGCAGACCATACTGCTTCCAGGTGAATGTGTTCATCTTATCCACATGTCAGGTAGAGAAACAGAAGAAGCGGATCTAAACTCATCTAAAGTTCGTCTCGCGTCACCCTGCCATGGCTCCCACCCAGCAGCAGACAATCTGTGCAGATGCTGCTGAAACCCATGGTGAGCCATCAGATTGAGGCGCAGCACTGCACTGTAGTGGCAGTTTCATGTAGCTTCATGCCATTCACGTCACGACAGTTTTCAATACAAATACCCATATTTTGAGAATGCCTTTAAAGCTGGGAGCTGGATTCAGCCCACGCAAACCTTAAAAGCAATGAGAAAAGAGAATGACTTGATGAAGTACCATACTAGACGTAGAAATGTAGCTATTTGATGCACACTGAATGAATGCCTAAGAATGTTTTCATATTGGATGCATTTGAATTCCTTGATTGCTCATGAGATGTATAATTGTCACCCTGAAAAATTAAATGTATGAATCTGAGTTACTGACTCTAAATATTTAGGCCTGTCCATCCATTCAAGTCATTTGCAATCTTGAGCAGTCTTCAAGAAACAATTTACTTCATTCAAAAGAATGACAGCATGTCCTGTTCTTGCAGCCTCAGTGTTCAGCAGCAATTCCATGAAAGGAACAGTATACCATAAATGTTCATGGTTGCAATATTGCTCTGAATAGACGGTTGTACAAATTGTACAATTTCTCAGGAAATGTCACTATTACACTTTAAATCACTGACTATAAATCATGCATTATCTATACATGGATATGAAGTATACCATTTCACCTAGCGATGTTATTCTGATTGATATGACTGTGAGGTTCAATAAACTTAACTTTGACCCTGACCAACCCTGAGCCATGCTCCCCCTCCCCTCCTTTCACCCGCGCCGATGGCTGTGTCGGGTGGGCGATGAGTCGCTCTGAAGGGACGCTCGATCCGCAACTCTTCCGATGCATCTCCTCAAACAAAGCAGAATGGGTTCCCTTGTTTTACTCCTACATGCTCCACATACTTCAGATGGCTGAGACAACAGCACGGGCAAGCAGTGCAAATGCATTCATACATAGTAGGAACAGAGTGCTTCTGTAAACCTAGGGCTTTGTCTCAACACTTTGGCAGCTCGACAAATAGAAATGGATACAACTTTCACTAAATGCATCATCCATCCGACCAGAACAAATCTGCGTGCACATGCAGTATGCAAACAAGAAAGCCATTTGTTGAGGGCGTTTAATGAAAATGAACCGAATGCAAAAGTGAGACATGCTACTTTAAAATTCAATTTATTTGCATTTTAATTTTTAAATAGACAATGTAACAAAATTTAGAAAGTCTAAAGCATACTAATACCATTAGTTTATTCTTTTTTTGGTTGTAAAACTATTTACAAAAGACATATTCAAGTTTAGCCCTAACGCATGTCACTCGGCATTTTTCGCCGAAGCATAAATGAGGCTATTGATGATAGAAACTGTACAGTGTTATCTGTCCACCAGGAAGGGTGGTCAGAGGGAGAGAGAGAGCGTGGGGGGTCAGATAAGTAGTGAAGGAAGTGGGCTATGCATTCCTATGGACATGTAACCACTTGTGTGTAATTACAATGAGGCTGTTTGCAACATCAGTGAAGACAACATTAGGTCATATAACATCTTCTCTTCATACACCATGTTACATTGACCATTATTCACATGGCGACCATTTTGCTCATATGTCATACTCGGGATACTCGGATATGACGTAGGGCCCCCCACCCCCAAGTAGGAGCAAAATGGTCTCCGTGTGAATGTGGTCCAAAGGTGGTTTCCCATACAAACAAGAAACCAAAAATCACAATCAAAATGTGGGACCCCTACTGTGGAGGTTATTGAGCACGTCCTTTCCCCATGTTTGAAGTGGGTAAAGGGTACAGTAAAGAAACACAGCCAAAATATTCTTTGGAATCCAAAATAATAGTTCACATCGTCATACATCTTGGGTGTTTCCTTCCAGAGAACCTAGGCCTTCTTCATTTTGCTCATGTGGGAGTTCTCGTGGTGGGCAAAGCCGTTGCTGGTGCCGTTGCACACAGCCTTGCCGGTTGTCCCGTTCTCGTGGTGCTTGCCATTGGCGTGTGCCGTGGCACCGTTTAGGCTCGCCTTAGCGTCCTGCTTGGGCAGCCGTTTGCCCTTAACGTAGGCCTGGATCCAGAAGTTGGAGAAGAGCACGAAGAAGAAGGTTCCGTACATCCAGATGAGGTGGATGATGATGGGGAACTGGTAGCTGCAGCTGTCCAGGAAGTAGTACTGGGTGGCGTGAAGAGATACTAGTACAAACTGGCCCTGTTGGAGGAGTCAATTTAGAACTTTTAATTGGCATTCCTATAATCAGTATCACACATACTTCATTAAGTTCTCACTGATTCAGAGACAAGCACTGGACAATTAACAATACCACTAGATCAGAAGGTCAGTAGACTATACACATATAGTATGTGCATCCAGTGGACCAGTGGTCCACTGGGTCCACCAAGTTCGTTTCAAAATTGGTATTATGTCAATACTAGGTGGATGTATCGCCCGGGTATGTGTGTATGTCGGTGTACTCCACCGAACAATGAGGGACCACTGACCACTGCTGTATTTCAAATCTAGACAGCAGCAGAGAGCTTTAGGGTTCAGAGCAGCAGTCGTACTTATATATGGAGTTCTGTGTCAGTGTGCTGAGCTTGTTGATTTGCTATTTTCATTTATTTGAAATAGGGCTTAAGTGGTTAATTCAGTACATTTGATACTGATACTGCCAGCATGCAGTATCAAGTCCTCAAGTAGCAAAAGCTAACACATACCAGCTGGATGGCAGTCATGTATTTCTTCCACCAGAGGAACTTCTGGAAGCGCGGTCCAGCAGCGGAGAGGCCATAGTAGAAGTACATGACGACGTGGACAGAGCAGTTCACCATAGCATGGAAAGATCCCATTCCACCTGTGATGAGAACACAGTTACAGCACATAACAGAACAACCCTGGTCACCATGACCATCACAAAGAGTCAAGAATGTTTAGATTAAAGGATGTTAATGGGTAGGTTGGGGCACCAGATAATAGTGGTCATCTCTAGACCTATCATTGCTATCAATCACTACAACAGACTTTGAAATATATACAACAATTCTTATTCTTGTGCAAACTATCTCTAGTGGATCTTCAGTAGACATTTTGAGCTTCAGATCATTCTCCAAGAAATACAAAGTGTACAAACAGAAACATTGACGAAACGTTGAATCAATCTGTGACTCACCAGGAGCATAGCCGACCCCCCACCACCAGGTCCACGGCATGAAGGAGTGGTGAAAGATGTGAAGGAAGGTGATCTGTCCACTCTTCTTTCTCAACACAAAGAAGATCTAACCCAAGGAGGACAGGACAACTTAAATTGATGTTAGCTACCTGAGCATGATAGAAGTCCAAATATTCATACATAAATATTATCTGTTGCTTCTAAGTTCTCTATGCGAGAAACCGGAAAATGGAGATATTCAATTCATATATTACTTGTGATGGAGGTAGTCTAGTGCAACAAAAATCAAATCACAAATATCATTGTAAACAGGACTAGTTTTTAATATATTGGCAGAATAAGCTTTGCAATAAAATGAGAGTGAATGGAATCGTTACTCATAACATGCCCAGGTTAAGCCCAAACCACACCAATGAGTTGAGACACAACAGAACGGTTTTAGCGTTTGTCCCAGCGGTGTGACATGTCCTGTTGCACGTCGGCCCATGTCGACGCAAGTCGACCCAAGTGATTCAGTTGGTTTAATTCAATGGTTGCTTGCAACCACAGCTTGTGTCTACTCACAGCTGTTTGGGTTCAAGGAGTTGTGTGGAGTTGCATTAATTGGTGTGGTTTGGGCTTACAACCAAAGAGTCTACCAAACATCAAACTTAACATCAATTATTATTGTATTCATATATTTGCACTGAGATTACAATTTAAATAGTACAGTGGGCTTACCGTATCCATAAGTTCAATAATTTTGGAGAACCAGAACAGCCAAGCCACTCGAACCATCTAGTGAGGGGAACAAAGACATTGATATTTATCTGAACAAGACCTGTACTCTGGAGTTGATCTGTAGTAATGGGGAAAAAGACTTACTCGTAGAGCTTGTGGGCTATCAGAGGTATCAACAGGATCACATCTCCATGTATATGTCGTAAGCCAGCCAGACATCAGGAACTATATAAGCATAATAACCCATAATGATTAACACAACTCCATAGCTACATACTATATGTCATATAGTATTGAAAATGAACTAATTTAGACACAGGTAATGCAAGCACGATCTCTGAATAGTAGAACATGTTTAATTCTGGTTTCCTACCTCATAGACAATGAATACTGACAATGCCACAAGAAAGAAATTGTAGACTATCATGGCTCCCTTCAGCTGGAAGGGCTTGCGATTTGCCATGAAGCGAGGCCCAAGGTACAGTGTAAAGAACAGGTAGCCCAGCAATATTGCAGACATGGGACCCGGCTTCTCCATCAGTGGATAGGACTTCAACCGTGGGTCTAAATTTAGGGAGACAAATAAGCATTTTTTTTTTTTTGGAGAAGACAAACAGGTTATCTCAGGCATCCCAATTCAATATAGATGTTACATTTCAGTTATTCATTATGCAACGAGTCATCCAGTCCAGAAAGATAATTAAAAACCTTAATAGCATTAACAACAAACCTTACATCAACAACAATAATGACAATTGTAAACACTAAAACCGAATGAAAACATGAACAGAAGTAGTTTTACTGAAGTAGATTTGTACAGTAACACTTACCGATTCCCGACACAACAAAGTCATAGATCTCCATGACTTGTGAGCCAATCCCCTGCAGCATTTTGACCTAGTTTGGCCACCCAATTATCTGTGGAAGAACAAAGCAAAGATTGTAAGTAATTAAGTAAAATGTACCCTTCACAGACATTGACAGACACACTGCTTTAACACACAGAGCTGTAATCACAAAGAGCTATGTTAAAAACTGTCTTTAAGTCTTTTGAAGATGTCCACACAGGCCATGAGTGAATTCCATAGCCTAGGGCAGGGTTTTCTTTCAACTGATTGTGGACCACCACCCTGACTAAGAATCAACCTGGAGACCACTGTTGTGTTGGAATTGGATATGGCACTTCTCCAATTGATCCAGCTCGCTTGGTATTTAAATTTAAATCTGTAAGTTCTCACATGTCTCCCTCTTCTCCGCTCCCTCCATTGACTTCCAGTTGTTGCCCACATAGAGTACAAAACTCTGATTCTGGCCTTCAAAGCAACCAAAGGTATGGCACCTCCATATCTTCAAAGTCTGATCGGACCCTATAAACCCTCCCACACACAAGAACATTGACAAAAAACGCCCATCAGTGTGTTGGTCGGACGGGCACCATATATGGGGCACAGGTCTCGTGACATCATGTGATATCAACAGGGATGGAGCTGACCTGTTCTGACATTCCATAACGTATGTTGATCTGACCTCATCAAACCCTGTACACTCAAGACATGCTCCTTATATGGCCGGTACAGAAATCATTCCATGTTGATCTGGCCAACATGCCAAAGCGCCAGCGCTCACCCAGCAGTCTGCCGCCAAT
>OOFJ01028400.1:0-10640 GCA_900323375.1 Benthosema glaciale
ACCACGGATAAGCGGTTGAAGATGGATGGATGAATATTATAAGGATGACGTTTTAAATACATTGAATTGAAAACGTCCACTGTTTGCAGTGATTGATTGAGTGTGTGTGTGTGTGTGTGTGTGTGTGTCCGCGCACGTCTGCCTAATGTTTTTGTCATGGTATGTGTATCCTTTTTCCTTCACCCTTTTTTTCATGTACTGTTTTCAGTCACTTGTGATGGAAACAACAATAAATATAAAAGAAACAGACATAAAATGAGCCAGCCAGACAAGCCAAAGTTCAGAACTCTAGAGTTTCTTACAACTATTAGCTGTGTCTCAGCCTGCCACACTCTTCAATAGCTGAACCCATATCTTCAAGGCAAATTCTGACCTACTAACATTAGAGAGTGTCTGACACCAGTGGGAGAATGGTCCCCCAGTGCCCTCTTACGTAAGCACATTATTCAGAGACTTGACTGACATATAACTGGAAAAACTGAAAAATATAGGCAAATATAGTTTTGCCTTAGTTGATAAGGCAAAAAAAGTACTCACGTGCAGGCACACACAAATGCAAACATCCTGTTTAATCTTAAAACACAGTAACCGACGGCTTATTGAAAACGGGTATGTGTGTGTATGTGTGTGTGTGTGTGTGTGTGTGTGTGTGTGTGTGTGTGTGTGTGTGCGTGCGTGCGTGTGCAAACACACTTTTACATCGGAGTGTATGTGTGTGATTGGCAGGCAGCTTGCAGTGCTGTATTCTAAGGGCTATGAAAATTATACTATTATCCACTGTCATGTTCCGAGAGGGTTGATTTTTTAGAATACTTTTTATTGTACTATACTTTGTCAGGATTTTCGTTGCCATAAAAAAAAGCCCTTTTGTACTTTTTGTGCCTTTTGTGCGTGTCTACAGTACGTCTCTTTGTATACATACTGTACATGCACATATTTGTGCGCGGGCGAGTGGGTGTATTATTATGCGTTGATGGTTGTGTGTGTACACTCAATGCTCTCCGTATAGAATGCAGTGTTCTTTTCCTTCATGCGTGGAGGGGGCTCTTTTCAGGGCCCAGTGGTATCTCTATCCTGTGTGCCTTGATTGCGACACCCATAGAGGGCTCTGTGTAATCTTGCAACTCTCCACAGTCCTCATTTTCTTCTAGCCTTGATGACCATGCAGGGTTATGCAAATTAAGGCTGAAATGTAATTTAGATAGCATATGTTATGTAAACTAGCCAGGCTCATTTGTAGACATGGCATCTTATAGTGTGTTCAACATACAAATGCAACCTGGTTTGTGCTGTGCATTTATTAGATATCTTATCTTTGCCTCTCTCGCATGCTCGGGAGGAGCATCGTTTTTGTTCTATTCAAAAGAACAAAAGAACAAAAACGATGGAGCTTGCACAAAAAAACCTATGACGTGACAATAACATTGATTCTGATTGTTTTGTTCCATTTTATGCCATGCGAAGTGAACAGAACAAGTACTGTGTTCGTGTTGTACAAACAAGTCATGTCACAGACAAAACGGACATTAACTTAATGCTACACACAATAGACCCACAGTCTATTATGCCCCAAAGCACACCAGCTGCAACTCCTTGCAACTACTCACAACAAACCACACCAATGCAACTTATTGCAACTGCCATTGGGAATAATGGTTCCAAGTAGTTGCAAGGAGTTGCATGTTACCCTCTGGTGTGGTGTGGTTAGGACTTTAAGGCCAGACCGCACCAATACAACTAGTCACAAATCCTTGCAACATGCAAAATCGATTTAAGGCCGGTCCACACCAATGCAACTCCTTGCAGCTGCCATTGGGGATATTATGTTTGCAAGTAGTTGCATGTTGCAAGGAGTTGGTGCATTGGTGTGGACTGACCTATAAACTGATGCTTCTGCTGCTGTCACCCATGATTTCGACTCCCCTACTGATGATTTCAGAGCAGCAGCTGTGTGCAAGCATCGCTTTCACACCCCCAACCCTCTCACTCTCACCATGACCCCACACTAAAAAGGTAAACATTTCTAATCCATTTGCTTTGCTCTGCAGCCTTAATAAAGTAGTGAGTTAGCGCTAAAATAACGTGTATTCAGAGTATGCTTAGAGCAGAGGTTTCCAAACACCGGTCCGCAGACTGGTCCGCGGGGCATATACCAACGGTACGTGAGGCAGCCGGAAATTCCGTTTTATATGCCGTGAATATAACTTTCCAGCGGAGAAAAGTTGACTTGGTCGCAATAACAAGTATTCTCCGGTGATGTCAGGTCACTGTAGTTTACAAGCAGTAAGCTTGTTTAAAACAGCCTTGAGTCCTTGCTCTCTAGTGACATACATCACTGTCGAATCCTTGGCATCATTATTGCAGCTTTAGTTTCAGGTGCGTACATAATCAGATGCGTCACAACAAGCCGTGCTATGCGTGACGTTCGCGTGACGTTCGTGTAAATGAAAGAGTAAACAGGATTATTATTATTATTATTAATGTGAACATTCAAGTATACAACTATCAGAAGATTTAACCCAGGTAAAGTAATGCGTCACATGGCAAAGTCTCCCACCTGTCAAAAGTAATTTCTGATAACGGAAATAGCCGATCTACAAGGT
This sequence comes from Benthosema glaciale, assembly GCA_900323375.1. Lineage (NCBI taxonomy): Eukaryota > Metazoa > Chordata > Actinopteri > Myctophiformes > Myctophidae > Benthosema > Benthosema glaciale. The sequence continues at coordinate 2,604 of OOFJ01028400.1, forward strand.
CCCAACTCACAAGGCGTAGATATAACGCTGTTTACAATTTACAATTTAGGCATTTAGCAGACCAGAGCAACTTATAGTAAGCTAGAACAAAAAACATGGTAATACATGCAGAAACAACGGTCGGACATGCGGTCAAACATGCGCTGCTCCCGTGCTTGCGGTTAGGGTTAGGTTAGGGTTTGAGGTAGGTACCCAAAAATAGTCATCATGCATCATAAATAAGATAAGAACCTAAGAGTGGAATATATATACTGTAAATTAACTATGCGTATATATTATATAGTGCTATGTCTAAGTTAGTTTAGCTCAATGATATAACATTTTGTAGTGATATAACAACATATAAATAGCAGCCCAATCATTGACCGTCTGCCAGTGAATTTCTGTGTCTCGTCTTTGCACGATTGACGCACGACTACCGCTCGAGGGTGTTTTATTGCCACACGCATGCATGCATGCATGCATGCAACACAGTTGGTAGAAAAGTGTCAGGCAGTGAAATTGTTGTACTCCCGAGCTTCCTCAGCAGCGCGGATAACAATAGGACAAAATTGATGACTCCACAGGGAACCCCATGAATGAGCCACAAATACAGTAAGAGAACCCCCCCCCCCACACACACACACACACACACACCCAAGGGAGTGTGTAGACTTTCCCTCGAGTCTTGAAGTTGAGAATGCTGAGCCACCATTTGAAGCCTTGACACAGGTGGTGGTGGGGGATGGGCTCTCTGAACTAGAATACACTGAATGACGGCAGCAGCAACACAGAGATCAAACAAGGGCAAGCAGAAAGACCAGCTATCTTTTGGGATTAGTTCCCATGGGTGTGTGTGTGTGTGTGTGTGCGTGTGCATGTGTGTGTGTGTGTGTGTTTGTGTGTGTGTGTTAGAAGGCGTTAATTTGCAGACTACACTGACTGGTTTAATTGGAAATACGTGATAGTCTCCCTGGAATTAATACACATGTGAATCTGTACCTCTGTGCTTTTTTTTGCAAACTGTTAATAAAGTATTCAATATCAGTAAATTCATCAATCAATCAATCAATCAATCAATCAATCAATCAATCAATCAACCAACCAACGAACTTGTACTAACCTTCATATACAGTAAATGAGACATTTTTAACAATGTAATAGGAATTAAAGTAGAAATGCAACGCCCTTATATAAATACAAAGCTGAACATCTGCACAGATCATAAATCAGGAATCAGGAATTAAATCCTGCACAGTCTATATTACAGTAATCACACACCGTATATATAGCTATGTACCGTATATAAATAGTGCCGTCGCAAAAGGGAATCCTAGCAGAGAAATGTGGACCGTACTCAGTACAGAACTTCTTAAAATAGGTTCTAGGTCAGACTGGATCTGTTGCGGACATCATTATCCACCATGCTGGAGATGGGGCATGATATGTCATAACCAAACCCTCAGCCTGTGGACATGCGGTTGCCATGCAGTGGCCATGCAGTGGCCATGCACTTGGAGAGCAGGGGGTGGGGGATGGGCACTAGTGAAGGAGCGGGGGATTTGAAATGTGAAGCTGCACCTGACCGTTTTTATAATGGATCAGTTTTATTCTTCCAGATGCCATCTACTCATCAATCAACAAGTTCACTTCCGTTTTTTCCCACTTATGAAGGCGGCGGGGATTCCCTCGAGGGCGAGTGCAAAGGGGAAGTCAACAAGTGCATGTTGGATGACTGATGGAGCCCAGCCAGAGCTCACAAAGGGTAAAGGTTGCAAAGATATTTTGACTGCTGCTCCCACCCCGTCTGCTCTCTGCTTCGCTGCACATGAACAGGTGAAGATGTTTACGGTGCAAGATGCGGAGCGGAGATCTCAACAATCTTGCTATGAAGTCACAATGCGAAACGCTGAGCCACGCTGACAGCTGACATATCAATTCAGCATGCTAGCAACTATCAGGCGCGTCATCGCTACATAAGCCAAAAATCTGTTTGCCTGTTGTCTGTTTATTATCAAAGTATTTATATATTAAATTTTTCATGATTCAGGTTCAGATAACAGATTTATCCATAAACCTCTTTGCCTTTTTTTTTTTTTTTTTTTTACAATTTTGCAACTAGTCAATCTACATTGACACATTGTGAGCTTGTAGATCAGTGACAGAAATAGGGCCCCATAGTGTTTTCCCCAGCCTACTCTATAGGATGTCATCTTTTCTTTTATTGGCATCAACAGATTTGGCAACACTGCATATTATCCCCCAACCTACTATCTACTCAAAACCCATCACTAAATTATACTGCTCAGACACATCACATTCAGTCATACTGCTCAACGAAGCTATACATTTGACCCATTTAATACTACATCATACTATAAATGCGCAAAGGCCCGACCGCCTGGCTTCCAACTCAAATCACGTGTCTGGTGTCTCCCTCACTATGCGTGACATCAAGGCCACTTTGTTACTCCCGACAGGGAGTTCTATAGCAAGGATGAAAAAACTCACTATTTCGCCCCACTCTCGGCCCACCTTCTGTGTCCTTACTCGGCCAACTCGGAAGCACCACAGAGGATTTGAAAAGATGACACTGTTAGTATAGACTTCAAGTTCAGCCTTCAACAACATGTTCCACCCCCAGAGTCAAGTTCAGGGTCCTAGCACTCAACCCCAGCCTGTGCAGCTGGATCATTCCCAGACTTACTGTGCCAGGTGGTGAGGATGGAATCCAACACCTATGTTGACTCTCTGACCCGCAAAACACTAGTCCCCCGAGGGCCGTGTCCAGATACCCCTCTTCTACTCCCATAATACCCATGGCCGCGTGACCGCGCACCGCTCCAACCAGGGGATTAGGTTCGCAGACGACACAAGCGCTGTAACAGCCTACAGGAGAGAGGTCGTCAAACCTGATACAGCGAAGTCGGGAGAACATCCTCTCTCACAGTGTCGACGAGACACAAGGAGCGGATCGGGAACCGCGGGGAGCGGGAGAGAGAGGAGGGAGGCTGGGACGCCATGGCCATCAACAGCTCTGCTTGCTGTATAGACAGACTCAGCACTTGGCATTCACATCACGAGGACCTCTCGTGAGGAGTCTAGGATGAGCAGCAACGCAAGTGAAAAGGGCACAGCAATGTGGCGGAGGTTCAGCACGTTGTACAACATCAGATACAAGCCTTCAACAGAGGCACTACCGAGAGCATGCTAACTGGATGCGTGATGCATCGCCACCTTGCATATGAACTGCATTGGCCTCGTCCGCAAAGCACCGCAGAGGGTGATGCGGACTGCTCAGTGCATCAGTTGACGTGAGCTTCGCTCCATTCAGGATACTAGGCTAATTCCTGTAGCCTGGAATGATGCCCGTTGAGAAGGCATGCCCCTCCAGTTATGCAATACCCGTCGTACGCATACCAATACTGTCAACACATTATTACCATATGCAAAAATGCACTACCTTGTTATGTGCTTGTGATTTTATTACCTTTCTGAACCCTTGTTACGTTTTGAACTGTTATTACATTCTGAGTTATTGCATACATTTTGGGTGATTTTTTTTTCTTCAAAAGATTATTAAACATAAATGAAACAAGAAAATGTCTCACTCATAACTGCCAGGTGCAACAAGCTCTTGTAGCGGCCGTGTCCGTTTGTTTCCGATGTTCTTTTGTTGGTTCACTCACTGTGTTTTGTCACGACTCGGTTGTGTTTAGAGTCGTCTTTACGGTCGACAGTATTGGTGCGTACAAACGCAGGCCAGGCTGCTTCACACCTGGCAACAAGTAATTTAAAAAAAGGACAATATTATTCCACAGATTGCAGAACCAAGGATGGGTGTTTTTTCGATGAATCTATCATGGTTAAAATGGAGTTTGAAATTACAATGGGTTTGTATAGGAAAGGGGCGGGGCAGCTAAAATAAATATCAAGTAACTAAATACTGAATTAAGCAACTTCAAAACTGCCCGGGGTGTTCACAAAAGCCTGAGTAGACGATGAAATTACCCAATAACCTTTTTAACGTGAAATAGCCAAGAACACAGGAGTCTATGCTACGGGCCAAGATTGAGTCTGAAGAGATGGGTTTTCAGACTACGGCGGAAGATTGGGAATCTTTTTTAATTAATCTTCTTTTTAATTGTAATGAGAAGTACATTCCATAGTTTTGGAGCCATAAGGGAGAAACATTTGGGACGTGTGGAGCGGTGTCCTGACGTTTTTAGTGCAGGTTACTTTGACTCTGAAGTCCTTTGAAGTACTTTGAAGTAACTTTGTCAATGTTTGCAACTAAAACACAACGTACAGTACACTACTGTACATAGTGGTGTGTTCCAGGTTTTATCCGAGGAGGGTATGCCTCCCACACGCACCCAATCAAATAACCGTTGTAACAAAACAAAATGTTCCACAGCCCGTGCGGTCGATGCTTCTGCAAATTAAATTCCTGGGGATTCTTTGAAAGAAGTAAAGCACTCGCATGGTGCGACTCAGACACTCTTCAGCTGTGACTGAAGTGTGACTGGGTGACCCTGTAGTTGCAGAGGCAGGTGTCGATAGCCACAGCACACACAAGCCTTCACCTTGGACGCTACATTATTGCCACATGAAAAAGGCTATTGGAAGTCCACATTCTTGCTGCCCCCAGCCCTGCGTGTCACATACACTACTACCTCGGATGCTTAGTTGACGGTATACGATTGTTTTCAAAATTCTCAGGGGCGGTATACTGAACTACCACATATATATCGTAACACGGTAGAGCGCGCCAACTGTACATCAGCTAAAACATGAAGTTTCATGTAAAATATGAATGTGAAAGGTTTACTTTGTCTAAAAGGAGATGAGACAGTGTGCATACTGTAGCAACACAACACTTTATGGGCAATTTGATATCACACTGCAATAGGCAGAAACCACTTGGTGGCACAACACAACATGACCACATAGGGATTCAATGAGATAAATTATCATAGATAACGTACGTAAGGCACATTCCGTCCTAACACTATGTCATAATAAATGTCTTTGTTGTCGTAACGACCCTATTCATCGTAATACTTGTTTCTAAGAAGTGGTTGTTCAACATTCTGTCGCCACAGTAGCACTAGATGAAACCACAACAAAAGCTCAATGAGTGATATGTAGGTATAGAAACAACAAAGAATAGGATGTCAAGTCGGAACAGCTAGAATACACAAGCTAAGTTCCAAAAAATGTGGATTCCATTCCTTGGTGCAACCGTGCATCTTTCACTACTGAACTCTCATGCCTGCTCTCATGATGGTGATCAATCCCACCCATTCGTTCTCCTGTTTTAGTTTTTTGTGTGCGTGTATGTGTCTATTGTACAGTATGTATGTAGTGTTAGGTTTACTTTTTTTTCTTGTTACTGTTGTGCTTGAAAAATCTAAATAAAATATGTAAAAAAAACAAAAAAAGAATATGATCTCAAGTCCACCCTAACACTGCATCTCTCATGGTAATACACACACGCACGCGCACACGCACGCACAACGCTGCACATGCATCCTGAGTCATTTCAAAGCAGCTCCATGTTCACGTGTACATCGCTTCATGAAACCTGGTGGGCAACATATTCTTTGCACAATAGCATCCTGTATCACTATTCTTTACAAACTACACACGCGCAGAGCGGCCTATACATTCATATAAACACACAGCACAGCACAGCCATGCGTCGTGATTCCTCAAAACAAACAACCTGATCACAGCTCCATTCTACACATCACATGGTATCTAGTAATATACATGTTCCGTTCCCCTTGTCTTGGGCCTCTTCTCGCCTAGAGGAGGAAACCTGCTCCATTGTGACCATCAACAATAGAAGGGGGAACCACATTGCAGATCCACATTCACTATTCACACAGAGGAAGCTCTTAAAAAGAACATTTTAAAACACGTATATATGTTTAAAACACACGCACATTTTTTTCCATTCCAATTACGCAAAATTTCAAAACATGTTAAAAAATAAGGAATGAAGCAGATCTCCAAGCTCACGACGTGTTGTGATGAGACACGTCCTGAGGTTGCAGATCGGCTATATACATGCTGCGCGATTAAAAGGGTATAACATTGGACTTAAGAGGTATTACAGTTTTGTTTTGCTACATTTAATAGCCATTTGAGGCTAGTTTATACTTTGCTGCACCATTGTGTTGTGCAACAAAAATGACATCTTCAGCTGAATGCCAGGATGAGAGTGGTTATGAAACCAAGGCTCGACTCCTCCAAGGCCAAGAACTACAAACTGGTATCACTCCTTTCCTGTCTTTCCAAACTCCCTAGTCTCCATCTCTCACAGAACAACCTTTTGTATCTAAACAAGTCAGGAGTCTACTGAAACAGCAATCCCCCAAGACTATAGACTCAGCACATTGCAACATTGTTTTTGAAAGATGCTTTATAAATAAAATGTAGGAAGCCTCTCACTCAATAATCCTCATGTTTTGTTGTCACCATCATGACCATAATTTTACTTATACTTATAGTGATTCATGATTTGGTGCTATACTCGTGATGTCATAGGTATCTCCCTACTTTGTATAGTCCCTCCCCTCTTCAGTTCAAAATTAGAATTTTGTCTTTGGAGACTGTGGGAGGTGGGGGAGGTATTGCAGCTGAAACTGCTTTAGAAGCAGAAATGGCATGGACTGGTTATATCTCAGAGTGGTGATTTAAGTTCAATCCATTACAAAATACATTTGAGGGACATAAACAATATAATATTAACTATGACCAAAATAGGCCATATTCACCAATTTCCTTTTCTTTCAGTAGTAGAAACAGCCGATCTACAAGCTTGTAGATCTGCTATCCTATGTCATTGACTCCAAATCTCTCTGTGCGTGTGCACGTAGACGTGAGGGCTGCGTATAGCGGCAACAACTCTGGATGTGAGGGCAGGCCCGAACCTATATTTTCTGCAATTTTCTGAACATGTTTATATGAGGATTATGCAACACGATTGTGATTATCTCAAATAATTGCTATCGGGCAATTGCATAATAACTGTGACAGGCCAAGTGATCATTTGTATAGCGTTTGAGAGTGAGCCCACTACCTGCGTACTGCACTCCCTAACCTGCAGAGTGAGCCCACTAGCTGCGTACTGCACTCCCTAACCTGCAGTTCACCTCCTATACCTGGGCTCTCTTTGCAAGCCATCTTGTCAAGCTGAGCCACACACACATACCGTACATGGGCGTGGGTTTAAACTTTACATAATGTACCGTATACCGAAGATGCGTGCAGGAGATAGCTACCTGATGAGCTTGCAAAACAGTGAATCTATTGTACTGTATATAACTTTGTTTTTTTCGTTTTTTTCATTGCCGCAGGGAGAGGGGTGGCGCCAAGTATGCCAGAGCTGAGCTGAAGTCTCGTGGCGCGAAAAATATCAAATATTTTGTTCTCTAGTGGAGAGACCATCACAGACTAGGTATGTGTGCCCATGCATGAGAGGGAAATGGCTACACCTACTGTACAGTACACTATAGCCAGAAAAGTCATTACTTAACTATTTTATTTGCACAATAGACGTCAAGACATATTCCACTTATCCCCGCTTGCAAATGTAAATACAGAATGGTGAACTTTGACACATTTTTTTTCTTTTCATACATGTATAGAACAACAGACAAGGAGGGTAAACAACACAGGCCCATTTAATCAAATGCTGACATATACAAGCATGTACATGTGTGGGTGTGGCATGTACGAGTGAGCGAGTGAGCGAGAGAACGTGCATGCGCGTCTGTGTGAGAGAGAGTTGGTGGGTGGGTTGGTTGGAGAGATTAGTTTGTTTACAGTCAAAGCGAAGAAAGGGAAGAAAGCCAATGCACAAGGAAGGGCAAAAGTGGGAGAGAGAGAGCCAAGATTGAGCTGCCGGGGGCTCATAAAAGACTTTCCAGGAAAGATAGTTACACAGAGACATTGTGCAAAAACAAAGCATGCTCGAAACAGGGAGAGACTAACGCACACACGGCCGCACGCACGGCCGCACGCACCCCCGCACGCACGCACACGCAC
>OOFJ01028401.1:0-19236 GCA_900323375.1 Benthosema glaciale
ATATATATATAAAAAACTCCATTTAAAAACATACAACTTACACAATGTCACTTCAACAAAAAACAACTCATACTATGCTTGGAAAAGCCAAAGAATAGAGATATGTCTTGAGGCGTGATTTAAACACCTGAAGGGTGGGGGCTTGTCTTATGTGGAGAGGCAGCTCATTCCAGAGCTTGGGAGCTGCCACTGAAAAAGCCCTGTTCCCTCTGAGCTTCAGCCTGGTTTTGGGCACTGCCAGGAGAAGCTGGTCAGAGTACCCAAGGGTCCTTGTCGGAGCATAGGGTTTCAGCAACTCAAATAAATGGTGCCAGACCATTGAAACACTTAAAAACGAACAGCAGGACTTTAAAATCAATCCTGTGTTGCACAGGAAGCCAGGCTAATACAGGGCTTATTAGCCCTGTATTAGCATGTGCCTGTAAGCAACCATGCGGCAGCGTTCTGGACTAACTGTAAGCGAGAGATGGAGACCTGGTTGACACCGATATACAGGGCATTACAGTAGTCGAGGAGGGAAAGCATGCATCACAGACAGTTTCAAACACAGAGCGGAAGGAGAAGAAGAAAAAAAAACAGACAAATACAAAAGGTCCCTTCGGGCTTGGTCCCTTAATTAAAAGGCCAAGAAGAAAGTGTCATTGGCATTGTTCAGCAAATGTGTCATCAAGGCAACGTTGTCAGCTGTCTTCAAGGCAAAGGCACATTCACTAGATGACTGATTCAGTGAATGTGTAGCAGAGTGGCTCAGAGCTCAGCCTGATGGCCTCGAAAGTCTAATTAATATCTCCCCCAGTCCTATTAGGTACGGTGGTTAGGGATATCCCTTTCGTCTAGAGGTTAATCTCCTTTGATTGTCAGTTCACGATACGTGTCCCAGACAATGTTCAACTCTTGTTCATGGTGAACTCTTGGGCATAACCTGGTGCATTGCGTGTCGCATTGCAACGCGCCGTGAGCTTGTAGATCTTTCCTTTTTAAGAAAGTGACACACAGCACGCTTCAACAGTGCGAGCTTCAAAAGCTGTATGGTAAAGTACTCCTGAAGCGAAAACAACTTAAACTGTGTAAGTTTTGATTTTCTCTTGACTGGTACAGTTGCTCAAATGACAGTAGGCCTATTATTACAACAGATAGTTTAACACCTATAGTCAGCATTGCTAATTTGTCATGATGGCTAAACTATCCTATTTTCAAGCTCACAGCGCTTGCATAGATACAAGTGAGCTTTTCAATTATCTATTTTCCTATACTTTAGTGTGGTTCTCAAAGTGAGGTCCGGGGACCCCCAGGCGTCCTTGAGGGAGTTCCAGAGGGTTACCAGCCCTGGGACTGCCCTTAAGTCCCAAGACTCCAGCTAAATGATAGATTATAGGCAACAGGAGGCACTGCTTTGAAGGAAGTCGACGACTTCAAGTACCTGGGCTCATGGGTCAACTCAACCAAGCAAGACCTGAAAGTGAGGAAGGCACTTGCTTGGAGTTGCCTTAATGGCATGGCCAGTGTATGGAACGGAACTCCAACCTCCCCTGCCAAACCAAACTCAGCTTCTTCTACGCACCGGTAGAGTCTGTAGAGTCTCATGCGCGCGGTCCCTATGTCCATCGCTGATCATAATGCGATAATCCGCAATGTTCGTAGCGATCGGGGCCTTGCTTCTGAAGGCTGACGTGCACGCACGCACGCACGCACGCACGCACGCACGCACGCACACACAAAGATAGCTGCTGCTGCTGTATACTGGGCCAGTTTTGACAAAGGTGTGTTCTGTTCTTTACAAGTAGAGAACAGAACATGCTAAAAGCTCACTTCGTTTTCCTATTGTAACTACTTAGATTGATCTTCGTTTTGAGGTATTTTACATAGATTTTTTCCAAGCACAGAATTTACTGTGGGCCTCGACAGATGACTCAAATCTGGCGTGAGACTGATAATAATATAATAGAAATAGCTATGTATGAGCTAATCAGTAGGCTGATTCCCTGCAGTATTTCACAGTAGCCTACACACTATGCCTGCGGGAAGTGAGGTGTTGGGTGAAATCAACCCATAATGCTTTCTCGTAGCATGGCTCGTTCCAAACCTGCTGGGTTGAGTGGGTTTGAATCCTGCTCATGCCACCGTTTTTGTGTCCACCGCAAGCGACCTTTGTTTGCGCATGAAGTGAAGTTTGCTTTGGTCCGACATGTATTGCGACGTGCTTGTGGTTAGGGTTAGGTTTGGGGTAGGGTTAGTACGTATATCTGTCAGAAGGCGACTGTATATCTGTCAGAAGGCGCTGAGGGGTGAAAACTTCCCACGTGCGGGAAGTGTCCCCCGGAAGCTGGCCCGTTGGGCCACGATTTCTCACAGCATGGGCGTTGCTTCTCCACCAAACCGGATGGGCTTCAGCCTTGGGTCGTGTTGCACCAGGACATGTTTGTGTGCCTCTTAGTTGTTGAGCAATCGTCTGTGTAGCCCGGCCCTTTCGGGACCCTCTGTTACCTTTTCTGTATTTTGGACGGCAGTACCCTCGGGTCCCTTGAAAGTTAATCCACTCAGCCGTACCACTGTCTGATCTCGGACACCTGCAGCGTTGCTTGAGTGGTGACGGGATGTTTCAAAGATGCGTTGCCGACGGCGATAGTCTGTGTTATTTATAACATCTCTACCGAGAGGAAAAATCACACCATTGGTGTGGACTGAGTGAGTGGTGCTGTGTGTGTACTCTGTATTGGTGAAACAGCGCCCCCTGTTGGTACGCTAAACATAGGTATGCAGTGTCGTTGTCTCTGTCAACAAATCTGCAGCATATATTTTCTCAATAGAGGGCGTGTTTCACGTTTAATTTACGTACCCATTAGGTTAACAGAACTAACAGAGGGGAGACGGCAGAGAGAGAACCTGTCGCATTTCAGTGACATCACTGTCTTTAGTGCTGACTCTGAAGGGTGGATTTCTCAATAGTACAACCTGATCCCGACTGACTTTGTTCATGTAAGACGGGGCTTATAAAAATGTTCTACCTACCGCAGAGCTCCGATGGTACATAAGGAATTAAAACGTGTGCGTTTTACTGGTTAAAGTATCAACGTGGCTGAATAGTTGGAGAAATAACCTAATTAAATGGAGGAGTGACATATCCTGATATCAACTACGCAACGGTAGAGGTGCTGCTTGGGTAATTTTCCACAAATACATATAGCCTATAAAACGAAAACACACATGTATCTGGGTATTGAAAACCTCAAGGGATGCGATCGTGATGTATGTATTGTACAATAGTGACCACTTTAAACTTGAGATTTACGATGCTAGCAATTTTGACACACTGGTGGAGTATACAGTACATTGTGGGTTGTATATTGAGATGGCAGGTCTGTGACATTAAGACAAATCAAACACATGGGACACATGGGTCCTGCTACAGCCTCAGTAATTAACCAGTGAAATGACAGTATGTTATGATAACTCTCGTAGGGGAGTACACCGTTATAACGGACCAGAAGTGGGGCTGTCGTCCCATTTGGGCCTGTGGATAATAGTCCCTGTGTCTCTATTTAATAATTCAGCTGGCAACCCAAGAACCCCTGGACCCCTTGGGGTCCCTGCGGAGCCCAATTTGAGTACTTAAATATTGATATAATTTATATTTTTTCTAATTACAATCCCAGTCCCAGACTCCCAACACACACGCACGCACGCACACACATTCTGCATATTGAGTACTTTCAAATTTTTGTTACTTTAAGATTTTGAGATCAATGCTTTTGCGCTTTTACCCGAGGGAATTTAGGATTCCGGACTTTTCACTCGTAACAGAGCATTTCTACATTGCAGTATTGCCACTTTTTACCCAAGTTACAAATGTGAGTACAGTACTTCTTCCACCCCTGTCAGTGTCCTCCCAAGCCGTCACCCGAGAGTAGGCTTGGAGACAACGTGTGTCAAAACACTTGGACCACAAATGGAAACAAGCTCCTAGCTTTTGTGTTTAATCCGTTTCGGCCCATTTCATTGCTAAGGAAAAATGTCCAGTCACACGATAGCCTGCGTGGTAAAAGAAAACACCAAATCACGCAACAAGTGTTCTTCTCGCCGCTCTGAACCCGCCCACAAACTTGGACACCGCTCCAGCCCATAACATGCAAGCCCCCGGGGATTTACCGTGACAAAATGGCATAGCTAGACATTTCAAAAAATATACGCGACGTAAAAAAAACTAAGTACTGAATAAAACTACTTGCACAAGAACTGTGGCACTGATCGGGTCCAGCGGGGCGCGTGGGATCATCCTCGGACAAAACAGATGTGCATGCACGCGTGTGTGATACTCCACATGGCGATGTATCGTTTCAGCGGCAGTACGTGTTCATCCAGGACACATGGTTTACGCTACTGTCCTCTCTCTGCCTCTGGCATTAGAGACACTGAGGAGTCAACGTGAGACTACTGTATGTCTTCTCTCTGGCACAGAGACACCGAGGAGTCAACGGTCCAGCACCAGATTGCGCAGTGGAGGGGTTCCTTGAACACACACTCGAAGGTGTACAGGTGCGTCCGCCTGTCAGCGGAGACGCAGTAGAAGGACAGTTTGCCGGCGGGCCAGTCCAGATACACCCCGACTCTGTTGGAGCCGGGGGGACTGACGGCGAGTTCCTCTTTGTGGTTGTTGTGGCGGACAGTGTACTTGTTGCCTCCGGGGGGGTTGTGAGCGAAACAGTCCAGACTCCACGACATGTCGTTGAATCCGAGCAAGCCGAAATTGGAGTGACCTCGTCGCGGTATGCCCTTGTATGCAACTGCTATGGAAACCTGTAGAGTCCACTCTACCTCCCAGTAGCAGCGTCTAGTCAGACCCTCTTTACACATAACCTGTGACCAGTAGTCAAATCTGTCTGGATGATATGGATACGACTGATTCTCTGGCACATTTGTCACCCTCCTGTTGTTCTCGGACAGACAGAGGCGCTTGCTTGCCGTTAATGGGTCCAATGTGAGTGAAGTGAAGTGAAGCATCAGGTTCTCCAGCTCAATATCCTGCATCTTCTCTTCCACTTGCAGGTGCTCTGTTGTATTTGTCTGTACACTTATGTCTTCATCGTGCTCGGCAGTGAGCTGCCTACTTGGAGACTCTCCTCTCTGCTCTTCCTCCATGTTCTTGATCTGCTCTTCGATTTTCTGCACGTTGTGAGCCATGGTCTTCATCTCGTCCCTCATGTGTTTTTTCTTCTGCTCGGCGGTGAGAAGTTGTTCCTTCATGGCCTCCTTTTCTCGAAGCAGCTGTTTCATGTCAACCATCTTCGCCGTAATCTCGTCTGCCCGAAGGTCTCCCTCTGCAGGGGCGGGTTGGAGAGTCTCCTCCCTCCTCTTATTGTCCTCCAGTGCCCTCAGCTCGTTCTTCATGGCTTTTTTCTTATGCTCAGCAGGGAGCATGTGTACTGCCATGGCTTCCTTTTCTCTCGTTGCCTCGTTGTCCCCATGATCCGTTGTCTTGTTCAGCACGGAAAAATATGGCGTCTTATTTGCGCGAGGAATCTGCTCTGCAGGGATCACATGGGGTCTCTCGTCCTTCGCCGTTCTCCCCTCTTCCCTCGGCTCATCCTGCTCTTCTGTGAAAATCTCATTTTGTCTTATCAGTCGTTTCACACTGACTGCCATCGGTGTCTCCTCCTCCGCCTTCGGGACCCTTGTCTTGTTCGGGTGGTCATCGTGCTCTGCAGTGAACCGTTGGAGTCTTTTGTCCGCCCCCTGTGTCTGTCCCTCCCTCCGTGCTCCTTTATTGTCTTTAGCAGAGACATTCTTCTCTGTTGTCCTCTTGTCATATTTCATGTCTTCATTCTTGGGCTCGGGAGAAGCCTCCACTCTTCTAAAGATTTGTTTTGCTTTTGCAACCGGTGTCATAACTTCCGACTCCGGAACCCTGTTCTCGGTTGTCTTGATTGGCCCTTCTTTAACGTCTCTAATCCTCTGGACATGTTTCTCCGGTCCCTGAACCCTGTTCTCTGTTGTCTTCGGTGTCTTCACGTGTTTATCCGGTGTCTTTGTTTCTTCTTTGTTTCTAATCATTTGTCTCACGCTAACTGGTGTCTCCTCCATCTCGGAGGGGGGCGGCTGTTCGAGAGAGGGTTCCCTCAAAGTCTCATGTTTTCTCATTTGTTGTGTCTCCCGTCTCGTTGTCTCCTCCTCCGATTTCGGGACCTTGCTGCCACCCTCTGTTGTCTTAAATGGCTCTTTAATGTCTTTAACCTTCTTCTCCATGTCTTCATTCCACTCTGAGAGTAAATTGTCTACCAAAGTCTCCTTGTTTCTAATGATTTGTCTCACGCTAAACGTCGGAGTCATCTCCTCTTCCTTGCCCTTCCTAGACGGCTCTTTGTTGATGGTAAATGTCGGAGTCTTCTCTTCCTTGTTTTTCCTAGATGGCTCTTTGTTGATGCTAAACGGAGTCATCTCTACCTTGTTCTTCCTAGTCGGCTCTTTGTTGATGTCTCTCATCTTCTCGTCCACTTTGCGCACACTTCTCTCAGACTTAATTTCATCAATCCTGGGCTCGGGAGAGGGCGACGGTCCTCTAAAAGCCTCCGTTCTTCTGCGCACACTTATCTCGGACTTAATTTCTTCAATCCTGGGCTCGGGAGAGGGCGACGGTTCTCTAAAAGCCTCCGTTCTTCTAACGAGTTGTCGCACATTAATTGCAGGCGTCTCCGCTTCAGATTCAGATTCCTGAGCCCTGCTCCCTGCTCTCTTCATCGGCTCTTCCTTCTTCCCTTCCGTTCTTGGAACATTGTAATCCCTCTTCCCTTCTGTTCTCAGTAGGTTGTAATCTGCTGTCTTCATTTCTGGACTCTTCGGCGCAGGATAGGGCGACTGTCCTTTTAAAGGCACATTCTTTATCGGCACTTCCTTCTTCCCTTCCGCTCTCAGGATATTGTAATCTGTTGTCCTCATTTCTGGACTCTTGGGCGTGGGAGAGGGCAACGGCTCTGCCAAAGCTTCCGTTTTTCGGATCAGCCCTTTCACGCCAACCACCGGTGTGAACTCTTCAGGTTTCTGGAACGTGCTGCCCTCTGGCGTCCTATTACGCTCCTTTATGTCTTTAAGTGGCTCCTGGATTCTCGGGGGGTTGTACTCTGCTGTCGTCGTCTTCTTCGAGTCGTACCTCATCTCCAGACGTTTGGGCTCGGGAGAGATCGACCGTTCTCTCCGAGGCTTCCGCTTTTTTATGCGTGGTTGCGACGTCCCCTCGGCTATGGGCGACATCCGCTCCAGTCTCTGCACTTTGCTCTCCGTTTTGGTCAGCTCCTCTTTGATGTCTCTGATCTGCTCCTCCATCATCTGGACGCTGTCCTCTGTGGTTTTCATCTTGTTCTTCATGTCTGCGTTCTTTTGCTCGGCAATGAGCAGCTGTTCCCTCAAAGCCTCCTTTATTTTGACCAGTTGTCTCACCGTGCTGATCTCTGTCATCTCCTTCCCCTCCGCCACATTCATCTTGTTCATGTCGCTCTTGTTATACTCTTCTACGATTTGTTTGAGTCTCTGCCGCTGATCCTCATCGTCCTTCACCCCCTCTAACCCTAACCCTCTCTCTTCCGCAACTTCTGTAATGTCCTCTTTCATTTGGGAGAACATTGACTTGATTCTATGGACCTGGTTCACTGTTGTCTGCATCTTGTTCATGTCTCTGCTTTGCTCTGTGGAGATCCGTTGGAGTCTCTCCTCCACGGTTTTCCCCATATCTCTTGACGGTTCTTCCCTGGTGTCTTTAAACATGGCTTCCTGTTTTCTCACGACACCACCCTCCGGTGTCCTTGTCTCACTCTTCGTATCTTTATTCATCTCGCTGGTGGGCGACTGCTGTGCCCAAGCCTGCTTCATTCGGATTCTTTCTTTAATCAACGTTGTCATTTCCTCTTCTATCCTCATCACCTTGGCCTCGGTGGCCCTCATCTTGTTGACATAGTTGATATGCTCCTCCGTGATCTCCTGTAGCTTCTCTTCCCACCGCTGGCGTTCCTCCCTCCTCTCCTCCTTGAGGAGTCTGATCATCTCCTCCATCCTCTCCACATTGCTTTCCGTCACGTTGATCTTCACTCTCATCTCCTGGTTGTGCTGCACCGCGGTGCGCAGCTGTTCCTTCAGGGCCTCCTTTTCCCTTAGCAGTTCCACCACGTTGACCGTGGTGCCTATCTCGTGCTCCATGCGGTGCACCTTGGTCTCGGCCGTTCTCATCTTGTTGATGTAGTCACTGTGCTCCGTGGAGATCTGCTCGATGGTGCCCTCCCACAGTTTGCCGTCCTCCCGCCACTCGTCCTTGATGTGCAGATCCGCCTTCATCTTCAGCATGCCGTCCCCGCTGGCCTTCATCTTGCTCTTCAGCTCCTCGTTGCGCTGCTCGGCGGCGTAGAGCAGCTGCTCGGACGCCACCTGCTGTCTGACCGCCTCATCCCTCCTCTCGCCCTCGATATCCGCGTGCGCCCGCTTCATCTGAATCACGTGGGCCTCTGTCATCTTCATGCCGTCCTTGAGCTCTCGGATCTTCTTCTCGGCGTGGATCAGCTCCTCCGTCATCACCCTGTTCTCTCGGATCAGCCTGTTCTCCTCTTCCCTTATCGTGACCTCCGGGGTCTTCGTCCTGTTCTGCTCCGAGGACAGCGGTAGCCGCCTCAAATCCTCCCGCCTGTATCCCTCCTGCCCCCTCACTTCCTTGACGTCGTTAAAATGTTCTTCCCTTTTCAGGACATCCTTCTGTGGTGTCTGTGTCTGTGTCTGTGTCGGTGTCAGTGTCTTCATCTCGCTCACGTCTTTATTCTCCTTCTCTCTAATCAGTTGTTTCACGTTAACCATGGTTATTAAAATTATGTAGCTATGAACACATGTGGTGAAAACTTACTAATGGCCCCTGGTGGCGCTGACCCGTCTTTTTAATACAGACAAACTCCCGGGTTGGTGCGTCCCTGCTGTGCGCTGATTGGGCAAAGTATTTTCACGTCATCATGGTTACTGTGGCAGCAGGGATGAAATGGGTAATTGTTGAGCCTCTATGGTGCAAACAGTATACCACATAGAAGTGAACCTTTCAAGCCCGCTTTCTCAACTCGCCGTTCTCTGCAAGAGATTACTCCATAAGCCACATCACCAAAACAGGTGGGTCAAACTGAACTGAACAACCAATTATGTCAATTTGAAGCTATGATTCCCTGCTTCACATGACATTGTTCATAAAAAACACATATACAGTGCCCACATACACTTAGAGGGGTTACACATGCAGTGGGGGAAGGAGCATACAAGTTCAAACCAAGGAATTAATTTCAGGCCCACACACCGAAACAGACAGAAAGACATAAAGACAAGTCCTCTTCTTGTGCCCCACTTTAAACTAGAAAAGCAGTTCCTGCAGAAACTGTGTGTGCTCGCTGAAAACCCACAGTGTATATGACGTACAGTAGAAAGTGTATTAAAGATGTATAAAATGTTTATAAAAATAACGTTAAGATTATTTCCAAACATTAAGATTATTTCTAATTACATCCAACGGCGCTGTGATGTTGCATGGTGATGTACCTCCCTGTTTTTAATGTGGCGTTACAGCAACTACAGATAGAACCTAAATAACTGCATGAAGTTGAAGATCTTGAAGTTTGAAATAGATTTCTAGCCAGCAGAGTACCTACACGTCAGTGGGCCCCCATGTAGGCTGGTCAGCCCCCCTGAGCCCTGCTCCCTGCTCTCTTCACCGGCTCTTCCTTCTTCCCTTCCGTTCTTGGAACATTGTAATCCCTCTTCCCTTCTGTTCTCAGTACGTTGTAATCTGCTGTCTTCATTTCTGGACTCTTCGGCGCAGGATAGGGCGACTGTCCTTTTAAAGGCACATTTAAAGCCCCCCCCCATGAAAGACAGACCAAAACTGACTGCAGCACTGTATGTATCGCGATTGTGAACAGAGCAGCTGCAGCAACTTCAGCCTGTTTTCATAAGGCCCAATTGCGTTGTTTTGTTTTTGTTTATAAACACCGGGGCACTGTACAGTTATGTTTTGTGAATGTACCTGGCTGTCGGGACTCGGGACTGGGAGAGCCCACTGCACAATCGCCAGTCGCCACAGACACTTAAATTCCTTACTTTACGTTATTAGCCTACACAGCCAAACACTCATTTTATTTTACCGACGGCACGGGCGGGTGGCCATGTGCCCCCAAATGCCTCTGGGCCCCCACACGGTCGCGTTGTCTGCGTCCCGGTAGGGACGCCCCTGTTTCTAGCACAAAGTAGTAAGTACGTGAAGCAGATAGATGCCAAAACAGTCCATTTGATCTCTGCTACCTAAGCAACCGTGATGTCATCATAATACTCGGTGTGCGTCTGTGATGCACCAACTTGAGAGAGTCTGGGGATAGTAAATAATCGTGTCAAGCCTGCAATGGGACATAAGTAGGTTTGCACCGGTTACGATACCCGGGCTACAGAAATATAGTAACGATGGTTAGTGTGAAGGAATTGATTAGAGAAAAGAATGCTATGACAGAACAATTGCCCACTGCTGGGCATAGGCATACAGACATGAAAAGGGTAAAAACAACAACGAAAAAGGAAGAGATCACAACACCAGTGGTGAAAAGGGAAGAGGAGACGACAGAGTCGAGTGTTAAGCGACTGATTAGAGAACAGGAGGCTATGAGGAAAGCGTTCCCTGCTCAGCAGAGTGTTAAGGAGGAGAGGAAGGCGACGAGGAACAAATGGAAAGTGGAGAGTCTGCAACAGCCCTCTGGTGAGCAGGATAAAGACACAAAAAAGGTCCCGAAAGTGGAAGGGGACGTGACATTAACGATAGTTAACTTGAGACGACTCATTAGAGAACGTGAGGAAGGGGAGGCTGCAAAGGCAGAGAAGCTCCTCTCTGCCGAGAAGAAGGAAACGAAGAACAAGATAAAGACACCGACCAAGATAGAAACCAAGAAAATAGAAATTATTCAAGGCATCGCAACAGAAACCAATGTCATTCAAATGGAAGGGGAGATGACACCAAAGGTTAACATTAAACAACTGATTAGAGACAAAGAGGCCATGATAATGAATAATGAGATCAAGACGGTCGGCGACACTATCCAGAAAATCAAGTACAAGAGAACGTTGTTGAGGAGCAAATGGGAGGAAGAATTTGATGACGTGAACAAGAAGAGCACAGTGGAGAGAAAGGACAAAGTGAAAACCATAACTAATGTGAAACAACTGATTAGTAGGACATCTATTGCAGAAGAGTTGCTCCCTTCCCTGAGGACAATGGAGAGTACCATCCAAATGATCCGAGAGTCTGTTAAATTCAACGTGAAACAGCTGATCAAAGAGCGGGAGAAGATGGAAGAGGAGTTCACGAAGAATGAGACGGGGGATGCAAGGGAAGAGAGGAAGGAGGAGAGACTCCAATGGGTCTCCGCAGAGCAGAACAAGGACGCAAATAAGTTGAAGAAAAATGAAAAAATCGAAGAGGATGTGAAAACCATGGTTAACGTGAAACAACGCATTAGAGAGAAAGAGCCTTTGACAGACCGCTTGCCCTCTGCTGAGCAGAAAAAGAATGAAGATATTAAGAAAGAGGGGCAGAAGAAGAACAGACCCCTGTGGATGTCTACAGAGCAGAAAGGTGATGCGAACAAGATCAAGTCGACAGTGTGTGGGCTGCTGCAGATAGAAGATGAGATAACCAATTTGAGTATGGTGAAACAACTGATTAAACAAAGGGAGGCCAAGCAGCTCACTGCTGCAAAAAACAAACGGCACATAGAAAATGAGATGAGCACAACGGAGCACAATGTTTCGAAAACTGAAAAGAAAGTCACAGATATTATGGAGGAGAAAAAAGTGGATTGTGGAGAAAACCTGGAGACCAAGATGGAGACAACAGGGAATGTCCTGCAAACGGATCCAGCAGTTACCACTGAAGCTCTGACTGGAGAAGTGGAGCCCACGATGTTACCCTCTTCTGAGCAGAATGAAGACGCACAAAGCAAGACAAAAAAAACAGAGGGTGTTTCTGTTATAATGGAAGGGAAAATTTACGAAGAAAGGATGGAGGAGTCTGAGAAATTGGATGAGACATTCGATCTGATCTCTGTGGAGAGACCTAAAGACGTGAAGACGACAGAGGCAATTGAAGAGGAGCTGACGATCATGGTTAACGTGGTTAGAGAAGAGGCGGCCAGGACGGAACACTTCAATAATGTCATGGAA
This sequence comes from Benthosema glaciale, assembly GCA_900323375.1. Taxonomy (NCBI): domain Eukaryota; kingdom Metazoa; phylum Chordata; class Actinopteri; order Myctophiformes; family Myctophidae; genus Benthosema; species Benthosema glaciale. The sequence continues at coordinate 12,211 of OOFJ01028401.1, forward strand.
AACGACAAGAAGACTACAGAGTATGACAGTGGTGTGAAAACCGGAGAGACGTTTAAAGACACAAGTACTACAGAGACTGACAGTAGTGTGAAAACGAAAGAAAAGTTTGAAGACACAAATACTAAAGAGATTGACAGCTGTGTTAAAACAGTTGAGATGTTTAAAGACTCGAAGGAACAGCGTAGGGACGACGGAGACAAGGAGAGACTCCAACTGATCACTGACATGAACAAGATGACAACAACACAGAACAAGACGTTTCTGAGAATGGAAGAGGACATGAAAACAACAATGGCTGATGTGAAACAACTGACTGGGGAAAGGGAGTCTGCAATGTTACCATCCTCTGAGAAGGAGAATGGCAATGTGCAGAATGAGACGACAACAAGAGAGGACACTTCTGTGAAAATGGAAGAGAAAATAAAAGACCCCAAAGACGAAAGGAGGGAGGAAGCGGAAGAATCAGAGGACAGACTCCATCTGATCTGTGAAGAGCAGAAGAATGCTATTGACAAGATGGAGACAACAGAGAACATGGACCCGAACAGGGAAGGGGATATGGGGACGGCGGTTAATGTGGTACAATTGATTAGGGAAAAGGAAGATTTGACCAAACAACTTATCTCCACTGTTGATGTGAAGGTGTTGAAGACAACAGACAACAATGTACTGAGAATGAAAGCAAACACCAAAGACATGAATAAAGACAGACTTGGGGAGGGGAACAAATGGGACAGGACACTCAAACTCGTCTCATCAGTGATTAAAATGGAAGATGAGATTAAAGAAAAGGAGACTTTGAAAGAACAACCAATTGAAGTGAAGGAAACTTTGAAAGATCAACCGATTGAAGAAAAGGTGATTTTGAAAGAACGACCGTTTGAAGAAAAGGAGACTTTGAAAGAACAACCAATTGAAGAAAATGTGACTTTGAAAGAACAACTCATTGAAGAAAAGGTGACTTTGAACGAACCGATTGAAGTGGACACTTTGATAAAACAATCAATTGAAGAAAAGGAGAAATCGACAGAACAACCGATTGAAGGAAAGGAGAAATTGACAGAACAAACGATTGAAGGAAAGGATAAATTGACAGAACAACCTATTGAAGAAAAGGAGAAATTGACAAAACAACCTATTGAAAAAAAGGAGACTTTGGTAAAACAACCGATTGAAGAAAAGGAGAAATTGACAAAACAACCTATTGAAGAAAAGCAGAAATTGACAAAACGACCTATTGAAGAAAAGGAGAAATTGACAAAACAACCTATTGAAGAAAAGGATACTTTGGTAAAACAACCGATTGAAGAAATGGAGACATTGACAAAACAGGTGCTCCGTCCTGGGCAGAATAAAGATGTGAATGACCAGATGAAGACGACACAGGACACACTCCTAGAATTGGAAGATAATATTGAAGACATTAAGGAGGAGAGGGCACAGGAGCTGAACAAACAAGAGGTCAAGGATATTGCAGACATTAAGGAACTAATCAGTGCAGAGCTGAAGGACATGGACACGATAAAGATGACAGAGAAAGATGTCCTGAAAATCCAACAGCAGGTGAAGATGGCACAGAAGAAGGTCCTGGAAATGGAACGACGGATTAGACACATCAAGGAAGATCGGATGGAAAAGGAGGACAAGTGGCAGAAGAGAGCAGAATTATTCTGCTCTGCAGAGCAGAATAATTACATGAGCACCTTGGACACATCAGAGGATAATGTCCTACACACAATCACCTTAGAGACGCCAGAGGACCGTGTCCTAGACTTGAAGACCATGAAGACACTAGAGGACTTTGTCCTACACATGACAAAGACAATAGATGACCTGAACAGGCAAGAGGAAATCGCATCAGTGGTCAATGAGAAACGACTGACGGGAGAAAGGGAGTCTATGCCAGAACACCTCTCTGCTGAGCAGGACGAAAGTAGTGTGACGGCCAAAGAGACGTTTAATGACATAAAGGAAGAAAGCAACGAGGAGGAGATACTCCAACCGATCTCAGAAGAGAACCTGAAGGAGCTGGACATGGAACAGGAGATGAGAGCGATGGTTGACATGTTAAAACTTATTAGAGAACGGGAGGCGATGGCAGAACGGCTGCTCTCTGCTGAGCAGAAGATCGAAGACCTGAAGTGCTCGAAGAAAACAGAGAATAATGTCCCCAACGTGGAAGATGATTTTGAAGACATTGTGGAAGAGATGAGGGAGAAGGGGACCCAATGGGAGGAGAGACTCCAGCTGCTCTCTGCAGAGCATAATAATTACATGAACAAGATAAAGACAACAGAGCAAGAGGTCCTAAAAATGCAAGAGGAAATGAAAATGATTGTTAACCTTGCACAAAAAATTAGAGAACAGGAGGCCAGAGCAGAACAGTGGCTCTCTGCTGAGCAGAATGTTAAAGGCCCAAAGAAGCATAAGAAGGAAGCAGAAGACGGTGTACTGACAGAGGAAAAGATTAAAGACATTAAGGTAGAGAGGACAACAGAGGAGGTGAGCCTCCAGCACCAAGTGATCGGAGAAAAGGAAGAGACAAAGGAGAACCAGGTCCCGGAAAAGGAAGAGCTGGTACGACTGGTCACGGACAACGATGCCGTGACAGAGGAAATTATTCGAGACATTGAGGGAGAAAAAGAAGATGTCCTGGCGGAGGGAAAGATTCAAGACATTGAGGTAGAGAGGGCGGAGGAGAGCCTCAAGCACCTGGCAGAGGGAATAATTCAAGACATTGAGGTAGAGAGGGCGGAGGAGAGCCTCAAGCACCTGGCAGAGGGAAAGATTCAAGACTTTGAGGTAGAGAGGGCGGAGGAGAGCCTCAAGCACCTGGCAGAGGGAATAATTCAAGACATTGAGGTAGAGAGGGCGGAGGAGAGCCTCAAGCACCTGGCAGAGGGAAAGATTCAAGACATTGAGGTAGAGAGGGCGGAGGAGAGCCTCAAGCACCTGGCAGAGGGAATGATTCAAGACATTGAGGTAGAGAGGGCGGAGAAGAGCCTCAAGCACCTGGCAGAGGGAATTATTCAAGACATTGAGGTAGAGAGGGCGGAGAAGAGCCTCAAGCACCTGGCAGAGGGAATAATTCAAGACATTGAGGTAGAGAGGGCGGAGGAGAGCCTCAAGCACCTGGCAGAGGGAAAGATTCAAGACTTTGAGGTAGAGAGGGCGGAGGAGAGCCTCAAGCACCTGGCAGAGGGAAAGATTCAAGACATTGAGGTAGAGAGGGCGGAGGAGAGCCTCAAGCACCAAGCGATTGGAGCAGAGGAAGAGAGAACGGAGAGCAAGCAGCCGGAAAAGGAACAGATGTCAATGGAGGGGAATGAACAGGAGGAGGAACGCGGACTGGTCCCATCAGTGATCAAAGTGGAGGAGACTGAAGAAACCGAGATTTTGCCAGAACAACCGATTGGAGAAATTGAAACATTTACAGAGCCACCGATTGAAGAAAGGAAAACAATGACAGAACAACCAATTGCAGAAATGGAAACATTGACAGAACAACCGATTGAAGAAGAAAAGGAAGAGACAAAGGGAAACCAGGTCCTGGAAAAGGAAGAGACGTCAATGATGGTCAACGTAGTAGGTCTGACCGGAGAGCCGTTTCTCTCGGCAAAGGAGGTGCACACATTGGAGCAGGACAGTCTCCAGCACCAAGTTATCAGAGAGAAGGAAGAGACGTCAGTGATGGTCAGCATGGAACGACCAATTACAGACGATGAGACAAACATGACAGAACAGTTGCTCACGGCAGAGCAGGAGAGCGCCCAGCACCAAGGGATTGGAGAAGAGGAGAGATCAGAGAGTAAGCAGCTGGAAAAGGAACAGACAGCAACGATGGTCAACAGACTCGATGTCCCCCATCGGAACGATGTCCCCCCCGGCGCAGTGGGTACCCCAGACGTGGGTGCAGCAATAGGTGGTTCTGTCACAGAGCTGGTTGACGTGGTACGACTGTCACTCTTAATAGAACAGTCACTCTTGATAGAGCAGGAGCACAAACAGATCTCCGGAGAGCAGACCAATGACACGGACGACATTGAGACTACAGAAGAGCACACGCTCCTGAACATCAGCGAGGATCTGAGCGAGGCTACCCAAGTGGACGAGAACTGGACGTCAACTATGTTTTGTCAACTGACGCTGGACCCGAACACAGCAAACTCCCACCTCGCTCTTTCCGAGAACAACAGGGGGCTAAGGAATGTGAGAGACGAGCTGCCATATCCTTGTCACCCAGACAGATTTGACAGTGCAGCTCAAGTCCTGTGTGGACAGGGTATGACGGGCTGCTGCTACTGGGAGGTGGAGTGGAGCGAACAGGCCTCTATAGCAGTGGCATACAGAGGAATCACCAGGACAGGACACAGTGACGACTGTCTATTAGGATACAATGAAATGTCCTGGAGTCTGGACTGCTACGAAGTTTCTAAGTCCTATGAAGGCCTCCAGGGTAACAGGTACATTGTCCGTCACAACGGGAACACGACCAATGTCCCTGACGGTTTCGAGGTCTCCAACCGAGTAGGAGTGTATCTGGACTGGTCCGCAGGCATTCTGTCCTTCTACAGCGTCTCCCCTGGAGCGCGGGCACACCTGTACACCTTCCAGACCACGTTCACCGAACCACTCTACTGTACATTCTGGTGCTGGATGTTGCATGCCTCGGTGACTCTGTGTGAGATCAGTGATCAGTGAGAGCAGTGATTCTCAACTTTCAACAAGACCACAAAGGGAATGTTGCTTATTTAACCCCATTGATGCCGAGATAGCACGGCACGACTGTGAACAATGGATGGCGTCTACTTTTTCACACAACTGGCTACCAGCACTTCAAAAAGGTGTGCGTTTGTCTGTCCGTCCACTCGTCTGTCCAAAGATAATCTCTCACACAAACTGCTGCCCCCGATGCGCCACATTCCTTGTGCATTCTGCCAGTGGCCGATCTTGGTACATTTTTGTTAATATTGTTTATATTTTTTGAAGTATTTAACACAAGCATCCTACATGCCCAAAATTGTAATCACCCTCTAAATGACTCTAACCAAAATTCAAACAATGCATAGCCAAAAGCAATTTCACTTTCACAAATAATGTACTACACCGTCACTGTTTGCTATTAGTCGTGTGACTATGACCATCAAACAGATGTTGATTTTCCATGAGGTTTGGCCGTAATGGCATTCGACTACTTGTGGCCTGGACTGACAGCCCTAGGTAGGCCACACATCGTGGTGAAGACCTTTGCTCATGCTGTAACTTTGTGCGCAGAGGCACGTTTCTAGGATAGGAGAGTGGAATCCTGAATTGTTGTTGACTAGTCCGTACTCTCGCATCATTATTACCCATAATTATCTCATAATATTTCATAGGAATCACGAGGAGGCATAATCAGGAGAGGATATAATGTAGTTTAGCACAGAATATTATATACAGTATGGGGGACTCTAGACATTGAAATACACAGATATTACTACATAAGATATCATATTAATTACTAAAATAATTGTTTACCAAAAGGGTCTATATTCAGATACCTGTTTTAACAATGGCTATAGCCCACATTTGTTTGGCGAGGGGATATATGGGCCGTTACACCTGGCCCCTTGAGTCTGCCTCTCACTAGGGCCGTCCTCAGACGAGCCCTCCATCGTCACTTCTAGCTCCGCTTGGAACCTCTATATTTACACTGCTGCACTTAGCTCCGAGATGATGTTCCGTGAAAATCTATCCCTGCACTGGTAAAAATGTACAGAGCCCGTCGACAAGTAGTCAATTAAACCCGTTTCGCAGTATTTATTTCAAAAAGTAAAGAACCAAGATACAGTTGATAAACTATATAGGCCCCTAACATTTTAACTGAGGCAACAAACAACAACGGTTGTTTGTCAGCCAGTACGATTTGTTTCCCCGGTTTCCCCAATCCATTCTTGCGGAACCAGTACTTGCGCATGTGAATGAGGGTTGACTGGGCTACTTTTTTTTATTGAAGCCAGATTTTAAGCGGTTGTTTAATGCCTCAGTTAAACTTTTAGGCAGTTTTTCAGCTGTATCTTGCGTCTGATACCTTTACCTTTTGAAATAAATACTGCGAAAGGGGTTTAATCCACTACTTGTCGACGGGCAGCCCAGATATACTCCATTTCCACCAGCGCAGGGGTAGCTTTATCCGGAACCTCATCTCGGAGCTAAAGCGCAGCAGCGTAGAAATAAGGGTTTCAAACGGAGCTACGTCGCTTCCAGTCTTCCCGGTTCTCCATACATCTGGCCAATGCGTTGGTGAGTACATCCACATGACCGGTGCCCGTGTGTTGGTTCCCACAGCACTATAGTTTCCTTGGCATGCAGTTTAATTCTCCTGGCTGCTATTTTCTGGCTCACCCCTGGCATCCCATCATACAGATTTCTGTGTAGTCTTGCTGGTGTTAATACTGTGTTGTATCTTGGGTGGTCTAAATAGGCTAAGGACTTTTGACTTGTTGCATAGAAATGATGGTACTCCAGTTAAGTCCTTAGTTGACTATCATTTTTATTAAAGGACACAGGCTTAGTTACCCAAATCTCCACGACCAGTCATCCTCCTCCTCGAAGTCCCTCTGACATCTCAGCCTCCTCTCCAATCTCTGCTCCAAATCTCCTCTCTGCAAATTCTGCAAAGCTATTATTATAAATATCTTAGTTGCGAACGCAGTGAGCACTTACTATGTCAGCCAGGCAGAAATGTCTGTGCTTGTGTGTGTGTGTGTGTGTGTGTGTGTGTGTGTGTGTGTCACGCTGACTCGCCACCAGAGGGCACAGTTAGACCAAACAAAATAATGTTGACGGACTTCAAATACACTTCACACGTTCAAGTGTCTTACTTGTACATATGTGTACACCCTTGCATGTATTCTACAAAACAGTGTGTGTGGTGTATGCGCAAACTGCGCACAACCCAAATTTGTGTGTGTGTGTGTGTGTGTGTGTGTGTGTGTGTGTGTGTGTGTGTGTGTGTGTGTGTGTGTGTGTGTGTGTGTGTGTGTG
>OOFJ01028405.1:6376-18312 GCA_900323375.1 Benthosema glaciale
GATTATAATTTTGTTTTTTGCATCGGCATTCAAAATATCACACCCGTGTGAACTAGTACTTGTCGTACTGTACTACTGTAATGTGCTGTACTCGTACTGTACTAGTACTGTACTTGTGCTCTACTCGTACTGTACAAGTATGTACTCATACTGTATACCATGTAGACATTCTGTGCTGAATCAGTCTGAATCGGTCTCAGGTCTTAATGGGTTAAAGCTGAAAAGAATAAAACGTTCCTCTGACAACTGCCACGCAGTGATACAGAGTGGCAGGTCCATGACATGAGGCAAGCCAACTCCCTCGAGGCAGTGTTAGCCATACCTGCGTCAGCACCAGGGAAATGACCACTTCCTGTCAGCAATCGCACACACGGGCGTCATTGCTTTATTATTGTATGAGAGCAATTGTCAACGGAAATGTTGGATTATGTATCTGATCTTAGACACACTTGCCATTTTTGATTTCTCAGCAGTGCGACGTTATAGCATATCTGCAAAACAAAATGCAAAATGGCCAAAACTCAGTTATTGCACGTGTTTATTCTGACCACGTGGTCAGAATAATAATCAAGGTAGCTTCTGGGGGCATCTAGTAACTAGATAAAAGAAAATTGTAATGATAATGGAGACAGCGTATTGTTGCCACTGAGATTAGAGCACGTGTCAGCTGAGAGCAGGAGAGAGCCTGCCTTCTGTGTGATTAATGAAGTGACTCCAAACTTGTCTCTGGGCATCTATTGATTCAGCTGTGTGGCTGCTGGCCTTGGCCTGAATTAATCTGCCAGCAAATATGCAAGACTTATGCCTTCTGCTGGACACGGGGCTCTGCAATTCCAGAGAGACATGAATCCACTTGGCTGACAGTGACGCTCACTTCCCAAGAGGCTAGGGAAGACTAAATGAAGCCTGAGCAGAGTGAAAGACCTGCTGTTAAATGGAACATTCAAATGTCTGACTGGCATTTATGAGGCGTTTGCATGAAACTTATACTCTGTATAGGCCTAGTGATTGCAGAATCACAGGAACTAAATGCCATCATCTACTGTGGGCTTAATTTGATGTACATTTTGGGGGGGAACATTTTTAATATAGATATAATGGGAATGTTTTAATAGCTACTTAACTGATGATGATTGTTTACCTATACTACCTTAACATTTCTATGCATTTAATGTATTACTTGTGTTGTCCTTGCTTATGGTAAATCACTCTGGATTAAGAGAGCGTCTGCTAGATGCCTATACTACATTGTAAATTGCATAGCTGCTTTGTTATCAAAGAGATATGGGCAAAATGTCAGGCTTATGATTTAATGTAAATGCCCTTTCAATCCAGTTGAGTGAGGCACTGGGACAGCGCCTGGGAGAATGGTTACAGTATGTCACAGGGGCTTTGAGGCACCGTCTTGACTGGACAACACAGCTTCACAAGGGCACAGGGAAAGCTAACACAATCTGATTTACTCGTGTTGCTATTGCAGCTCCCACATGACCCACAACCCCTCTGTCTCTCCCTGCTCCTGCTCTCTAATGTCTCTGCTCTCATGCTCTAACACAGGATGTCCTCCTACTGTGTCACATGAAGCGTGGTCTGTATCCGATTGAGAGAGAGAACACATTTGTATCGCAGGTCTCTCTTGATGTCGTATACAGCAGTGGTTCTCAAACCTGTTGACCCCGGCGGCCGTGAGTGATCCAATTTTTTTTTTTAAACAGTTGTTTTCAAATTTTAATTTTCTTTGATTGTTCTTTGATTTATTCATGAAATTACTTTGAAAAACATTATTGAATTTGTTTTTTAATTCATGAAAAATGTATGTACAACATACTGTATACCCATAAAAATGTGTCCTTGACCCACAAATGAGTCCAGAGACTCCCGACCCAGTGTTTGGGAACCAGTGATGTACAGGACAACTGACTGACTGACTGACTGACTGACTGACTGGCACCAATATGAAGGTTGTGCATGATCGGATGTTAAAGCTCATATTCAGTACGCAATACGCATACAGTATGATCGTGTGTGATATCCATGGGTTCACCAATTGTGAAAATGTAGGACATTTTACACTTACAGTGTTTAACAAGACTAGTCTAAATACCTGCTGCTTGCTAGTGGCCCATAGAAGCTATGCTAGTCCTTGACTCCTTACACCTACAGTACAGTATCCAGACTCAAAGTGGTTTGAATTCACCAACACTGCAGCCCTTAGAGCCCCACATCTCTATAGACTAGACTACTAGAGCGCCGTAGTCTGACATCACTGCTGCTAGAGGGCGCTATCTCCCTGGGTCACAGTGTTATTCTTTGTATTGGATTTCCTCTGAGATTGCGTCATAATAAGAACTGTGTTTCAGAAATAAACAAATCAGCCGGGAAATTTCAGTCAGAGTCATATGGATATGAAGCATCAACTGACGGTAAAAAAGGGCAAATTCATCCAAAGTGTAAGGATTGTATTTTTATTTTCCAAACACAAATGTTATTAAATATCATATATCATAAATGACAGAGTCACATACCTGATAAAATCACCAGGGTGGTTTGTATATTTTTGAGGGGTCCTATATACACGTTTAATGTTTGTTTTTCAGCCATGTTTGTTATAAAAACGCCATTGACAATGAAGAAGATGAATTAATGTTTTGTCGCTAACACAAACATTATGTTTTAATCGATGTTGTAAGATGATAAGTTCCCCACGGGTATGCCACAATCTAAGATTCCCCTAAAGGGAAATCCAATACAAAACATTACGCTGTGACGTTGCCATCCTTCTTAGACCCCATTGCTAAAAATAAGCAAACAGATACTCAGCCAAATCTGGGGTGTTAAGAGTTGAGTCAGAGTTGAATTAACATGATACCGTACGTGTGAAATTAATAACACAAAATGATCACAGTGTGCACTGTACAGTAGGTGCGGTGATTGGGCTGGGGAGGAGTTGTCAGTGAGGTTCTGGGTAAGGGGTTGTGTCAGAAGGAGAAAGAAAACGCTTTTGTGGTGGCAGCTGGTTCAGGCTATAATGGAACGTTTCTCTGAAAATAATTTCTGGAACAGGCGGTTGCCTGAATCAGCCGTGATCTCATTTCCCTGCTCACGTCCTTGCTCTGGCACCATTCAGGTTCTTGATGGAGTGCAGCTGGCAGCAGGTGCCCTGCTCAGTGATGCACAGGACATTGGACAATCTAAAGGTTTTTTTGTGGGACACAAAGTTGTCCCACCGCTGCACTGTGTCCAGGGGTCTGAATCGATAACTTTAGATCAGGATCTGTTTTTTGGGGGGGGTGAAGTGATGGTTACAGAGACGCTACAAGGATGATAACCTGTCACTGTGAATCAAATAATTCCTACAAAACTACATACTGCAGCAGGTTGCTGGAGACGTGATTGTACATCAACATATATTAAATTACAACTTGATGAAGATAATACATGCTTGTGAACTGAAATAAATAAAAAGCTGAGTGAAAAACAAACAACAAAAAACAAAACAAAAAACAATCAAGCTACAATAAACCTAAATCTATAAATGCACCCAGTCTCTGTACGTCTGTCTAATCCACGTAACTCGAGAACCGTTCGTCCCGCTGACAAATTCGACACTCGGGTTCCACACCACCACAGGGAGTGCAGTGCCCGGTGTCGAGTCGGTTAGACCCACGGTTGTCCAGAACCGCCACAAAAGTCCTCTGCCCGGGCTCTGGACCTGATCACTCCTATATCTCCATATATGGAGCTGGCTTGTTCTGACATCACAACACTTCATATTTGGCCATGCCTGACACAGAACTCCATATATATATAAGAATAGAGGGACACAGAGAGACAGATACAGAAATATCCATATATGGGCATAAAAGGGAGACGGACATAATAACTGGATGGCCAACTTGCATCGTTCCAAGTAGGCCAGTGCCAAACAGCACCACTCTACTAATTACAATAAAGGTTAATCTTTAAGTAAAAGCTGTTGAATTACAAAGATAAATCGATTACCCCTGTATTATCCCCATGCATTTCCAAATTCTCATCATTGCTTTCCAAAAACAAAAACAAAAAAAACATGCCCATTAGAATGGGGCTTACAAGTCACTAACTACCTCAATATCTGAGACAAAACACGTACCTCAAATAGCCATTTAGACCATTATTCATTTGGTGTAGCTTGTTTGATTAGTTAAAACAGACAACCATAAGGAAATACAAAATATGCACAACAGCGCACGCATGAAATATTTCAGCACCACGGACAGTGACTGTGTCATTTTGGAGCCCACTTCAAGTAATGAGCAAGTCTGACAATAAAATTCCATTTGATGGTCCCCGAGAGTCCCGTGCCCAGGTCCATCTGCCCCCTAAGCCCTTCCTGAAGCTCCGCCCCTGCTAGAAATAAGTGGCAGACACACATTTCAATGACACATTTCAACAACGAGATATACATGTTCATTAAGATAGTGTACATGTAACCATCTGGAGGCAGTTTCTCAGTGACTGGGTGAAAGCTTTTACAGCACAATGCACACTCAATAATATTTAATGAGTATGGTTTGTTACTTACATTTTTTTGGTTATTTTAGTTAATCTATTGCCAGAATGCCACCACTATAGGTGCTGTGCAGTGCAAAGCTTTAAGTCTAATTCTTGTTGTCTCTATGACATTTCCTCTCTCTCTCTCTCTCTCTCTCTCTCTCTCTCTCTCTCTCTCTCCTGATATTCAGATGGCCGCCCACCCTGGAGCTTGGGTCTGCCTGACATTTCTTCCAGTTAAGTTTTTTTTTGTGTGTCACAGAAAATGCTTACTTGGGTGGGACATTGTCAGGTCTCTGCTGTCTGCTCTATATAAAGTGTCTTGAGATAACTTGCTGTGACTTGGCACTACAACAAAATTGAATTGAAATGGAATAGAACTGAATTGTGTTTTAGGAAATATGTATATTGTAGATGTATTTCTATGTTGAACTGTGAAAACCAAATAATCCTCTGGCAATAAAGTCTAATCTAATTTAAATACCTACTTGAAAGTGGGATAACTAGAAATACACCATTGTTGATATGCCTTCCTTTCTTCGATTCAAAGTTTTTATCCCACGATTTTGCAACCCATTTTTTCATCCAGTGTCAATTATCTAATGTAATCCTGGGCGCTAAACTTCCTCTGCCAACCTAGGGGGGCAGCGGACTGACCTCATGCCTCCTTCTATGCATGAGGAGTCCAAGCTGCTTCTTTTCACCTGACAGGGGCAAATTACCCAGCCGGACATATTCTGACCAGTTCCTTTCCCCTCCATCAGGAGCCCCGGCTGGCCAGGGGGAGGTAGTTTAGAGACCAGGATTACTACATGTTTTTTGTGAGGGTACCACTACCTACCCTAGGGGACACGGGGAGAACATGCAAACTCCACACAGAAAGGCCCTTTCGCCAATGGGCACTGATGACGCGGAGGAGGAAACAGCAGCATCCCCAGCGGGATGTGCCTTCCTTCTAGTTGTCATTTACATCCATTCTGTCCAGATTCATAGCATATCATTGCAGTTGGTCAGAAACCTCTTAACTCCATACACCAACTTTGTGCTTTTTTTGTAAATTTACACCCTACTTGATCATACTACATTGTCACACAAACGTTTAAAAAATAGCAGATCCACAAACTCAAAACATGGCCCTTTTTGAGCTTGTCGATCTGCTCCTGTTGCCGCTTTTACTAACTAAACTAACGGTTTTGGACATATGAGGTTCCGACCTGACAGCAACGATATGTATTGAATGATGATTTTGAAGGAATTTAATGCGCAAACATGTTTTGTGAGGTCGCAGTGACCTTGACCTTTGACCTTTCAAAGTCATGAAATTCCCTCAAGGTGCCCCTGAGATGTATCGCATGCTGGAACGACAGACGGGCGGGCGGGAAACCCAGAAACATTCATCCTTCCTGTTATGGTTGTCTGCCATGCAGCGAGCAGAGGAATAACAAATGTGTTAGCTACAAAGAGTACAGTGTAGCTACATTTTCTGCAGGCTACTCATCTTCATGGCTTAGAAGCAAATAACGGGGATTTAATTAAACTGCCCATACCAATGCTTATCAGATCCATGCAGCACTGCCAACGTAAACCTGTTAGCTACAGTAATATCGATCTGTTGTGGGTGAACATCAGATTGAGCCACACACAAAACAAGGCAGGAAACCTAATACCAAAGACAGCATCCATGAAATTCTATGATGCCGTTCAGGAACTTAAGGGGTACATTTGCCATGCATGGGGGGAATATGAAAAATAAACGGTTTTCTGAGATTACAGTAGCCTAATTAAATCCCCCACCATTCTCAAATGACCACTATTTAGGCTCCATTTGAATTGAACATAGTAGCCTATAGCCTAAAACAATAGATCCTCAGCTCAGACTCAAATGAGAATGAAAATGCTGACTCTTCAGAGAATGTAGAGGAGCAAATCTGGCAATGATCTGGTGAAAATATAAGCCTTTATTTAAAAAAAAAAAAGATAACGAGAAGAAGAGAAAGAACTATAGGCCCACATGTTGGATTTTATATTTCTTCGTTTACAATTTTAGACAGCACAAACAAAGAGTGCAGTAAAGTGCTTTACAGTGTCGTGTTGTATGGGTCCATGTGTGTATGGAGCATTTCGCATTGATTGGCCCCGCCAGGTTTCTCTGGCAACCCTGTCTCGCTCTGTCTCCATGGCAATGGGGGGCGCTTGCTTGCAGCAGCCAGCATGCAACGGCTAATTTTTACGCATTAGGTCATTAACTCGGGACTCTGCTAGAACAAAAAGGTGGACGCTGTACACATCGTGCACTGAACAACAACAAAGTGATACCAGGCAGGATCGGGGGATAGATAATGTGAGGAAATGATACAATAGGCTACAGTAAACAGAAGAATGCCTGTGTTTGCCTGTGTTTCACTATCATTCTTCATCGTCGTGTTAAAGCGACAGCACGTTTTAGGGTACTCTATGTAAAAAGCAACAGAAAATCAATTAACACACAGCAGCCCATGCGAAAGCATCCTACACCTACACTACTGATTTACAATTTACATTATGCTTCTTTTTTTTCTTAATTGAATCCCATGTTTCCACAGTCAGTCATAATGGTAGGACCAATTAAATATTAAATAGCCTATTTGATCAGACGGACTAGGTTGTAGTAGGCCTGGTATGTATCATCAATAACCTTGGACTGTAACAAGCAAGTGTTTTATAATCTCTAGTGGAAAAAAACAACATTGGCATGTTTTTTTTAGGTGAGAAAGAATGGCTCGTCGTGAGCTAATATAGACTACTGTGGTGTGTGGTGGTGCATGGGTGCTCATGCAGGAGATGAATGGACGCACGGTCGCTTTAAAAACCGTGCTTTTAGGGGGTGCTTTAAGGCTCGCCTCTTACCCTTGGAAGCATCCTTATCTTCTTTAGGCTTCGCCACTTTGCCGCTCATAGATCCCAGTTTGGATGTGTAATTCCCGAGTTAGGCAAGAATCGAAATCCTTGTAATAATCGCTCGCTGTCCTCAGTAGAATCGTTTTCAGGGGTGCCAGGTTCCGAGATAAGGGTTCTGTGAAAAAGATAATTGCAATTAGTCCTCGAATGATAAGTGTACTTTGTTTTCCATCAAGCAATGCAATAGTACAGCCATAGGGCTTCCCCGGGTTCCATTTTTTCCCTACCCCAGTCTACCAATTAAAGCATCCAGAAAGCAATTGATATTCTCTCTACACAGTACACACACACGACAATTAACCTAGATATTGAGTCCACAAAAGACCCGACAGCCTGAAAAAAAACATCCTACTGTATAGCCTTTAAGCGACTCTCCATCCTACATGGTTTTCTCATTTCTAAACGAACATAAAGCCTACCTTATCTCCTCCACGTTTCCTGCTACATCAATGCACATTGATGAAACAAAGCGCTCCCATGAATCCTATTCTGTGGCGAAATCACGACCTGCTCTGGCGTGACTGACAAAGGAACGGGATAACAAGCAAGAAAGGAAGAAACAAAGGTACTATAAAACGAGCGCAGCTTGACTCACACCGTACGAACGTAAAAAAAAAGTCCGTCAAAAAAGAAGCACAAAAGGCTGAAATTAATGAAAGATTGTGTCAATAACAAAGTGCCCTCTTCTTTCACACGGTACACGCGCACGGGAGAATCCTGCTATGCCCTCCGTTTGGCCAGAACGATGCGTGTATTCTCCGCCTCACGGGCTCTCCTCCTCGGAATCAACAGGATCTACAATAAAGTGAGAAAGCTCTGCAAAGTAGACCAGTACTAGTCTGGGTTATTATACGTTCAATTATCAGGAGTTCTGGTGAACGCGAGACTGTTTGGCAACGAAAACGTTAGCATCGGACGCTGCTGTGTGTCTGTAGTGTGATGAATGAAATGTTGTCATGTGTGGAGGCAACGTGTGACGCGCAGCCTACAATGCACTGGAGGACGCGCTGCGTCTTGCCTGTCTATACGCAGCTGTTGCCCTGGTTCAGTTATCCTCAGTCAGTCCCAGTCTAACCTGTCCTGGAGTCTGGACCTACTATGGCAATGGTTCCCAAACTTTTTCATGTCAAGATGGACCCCCGGCCCAAATTGACACTCATTAGCCCGCGGACCCCCATTTGAAATGATATGCCATGATGCCACAAAGAGAAAAGAAGATTTTCACGGCCCTAGCAGTGATTCTCAACCCAGTTTGACATGCATTATAGGCTGGCTACGGAACGGACCCCCATAAAGGCATTTCTGAGTGTACACATTTATGGAACCTAACGGGTCCATTTGGTTCCGTTTAGCCTACACTCGTCTCTCAGAGTTACAAGGGTCCATTTGGTTCCTTTAGCAATGGGGACCCCCTGGAACTCTCTCAAGGACCCCTAGGTCCCCGGACCCCACTTTGGGAATCACTATACGCACATAATGCGCCTACAGACACGTTGACCGTCAAGTACTACTCGTGCACTACAATATAGTCGATATGGGTCACGATCCACGATCTTATCATTTATTCTAATCACAATGTACAACGTCTATTTTAGCTGCATGGCTATAATAAACTCACCTTCATGGTGAAGCAAATACTTTAATAAATGTGTGTGCCTATAATGAGTAGGCTGTAGGCCTAATGACAACTTGACTCTGAGTCTTATAAATAAAAACATAGCCTATACTCCACACACGCACATAATGCTCCCTCTTGTGTCTTCCTCCCGTCCCGTGATGTTCGTCGTTGTGGCACCTTGTAAAAAAACAAATAAAATAAAAATAAAACCCCCAAAGTTTGGTCCTCTGACTCCTCTGTCGCCCGTGTTGTTCAGTCGCCTGTCCTCGGGTAGGCTACTTGAATGACAGATACGCACTGGAGTCCAAACAGCTGTGAGCGTGTGTGCGTGACCACGGCCAGAGTCCCAAATGACGAGGGAGGGAGCCCATAATGTGCGTGCGCGCGCCGTGCGTAATTCTACCGGAGCAACACTTGTCGCGCTCTCTGCGCTCAGCCTCCAGAGAACTCCGCTTCTGTCTGACTCTGAGACTCGATCAGATCAATCACTTTGGCACACAGAAGCAAGCAATGGCATCCCTTGTTATCCTATACTGCTGGTGTAGTTGAGTTTTTAAAGTCAGGTAAGAAAATCCAACAACACCTGCAACAGGTGCACCGTGCAGGTCTGCAGTTCGAAGTCTTGCAGAGTCTTACTTCTTATGATGTGATGTTGAAGTTATTGCAGTCCTGTAGGCTACATAGTTTGTTTTCGTCCTTTTGCATTATGATTGATTGATTGATTGATTGATTGATTGATTGATTGATTGATTGTTTTTTTTTATTTCACCAGTATGCAGAAAGGGTATACATTTCAAATGAATGCACAAGTCATTAAGCAACTGTTACTTTGTGGAACAATCCAGCATCCAGCATTTTATTATTTTTCTTTCATTCTGAAGTGCAGACAGGTTATAGTTTATCCCAGACCTAACATTGGATGCGCTATGTCACATTTCTTGGCCCTGTGCGTGTTAAGTGGCGCGCAGGGACAGTGGGGGAAAAGATCCGCAGTGATGGTTACCAGATCTACAGATACTATTTTTAGCAGAAACTGGAAACCTTTCAAACTTTATTCACATGCATGCTCGGACCGGGTCTTCCTGGGACGTCTGTGGAAGATCACAGTGTAGCAAGAAACATTAGGGTATAACTCTGGTGTAGACAAATCAAATGCACATAACAATCCCCTTTCAAGGATCAAAACCAAAATAGCAGCCAATCTGTTTCAGTGACACACAAACATTTCTCTACTAATCACCTAAATGCTAGCAGCAAGCCTGCAAAAACATTATTCTCTACACTAATGAGCAGTTTGTTTTGCTTAATTGTAAAAGATTGAATGAGCTATGAGAGTTATAGAAATAGCTGAAGAGGAGAGGAGACAAACAGATGTTATTGGTAGATGCATGCAGCACAAGCTCCATTTGTCCCGTTATTTTAGATTCACCCGTTTATGTAGACTATCCCTTCTTTGGAGTAATTTGGTCTGACTGTTCATTAGTGTTAATGAGGCCTGGGGAGGTGCATGGTTGTTATTTTTAGGAAAGGTAGACCTACAATCATTAGCATCAACAGGCTGTGGAGACTACTAGATCAATAGAAGCACATATAGTGAGCAGTCAGCAAGGTTACACTGGGCCTGATCAATCACAGATAGAGGGGAGTCAATGACTGGAGGTTTCCATTCCAGAGGAAATGTTACACCGTACACGTACACAGTAACCTACAACATTTTATTCTCATCCTGTGGGTCGGGACCCCTAAGGTGAGGGAGCACATGATTTTGGGTGGGGTGTCATATGACATTGTGAAGTCACTTCACTCTCACTTTACTCTCACTTCACTGAATTGACAATTTAGGACTTAAATTTAGGACTATGGGTCGGAATTAGAAACGTATTACGTAAATTGCTATTAAATGCCTCACATGTTGTTTTGAAATGAAACTGTGTGTACTGTAGCCTAGGGCAGTTCTAGAACTTCTAGGAGATATTTCCCATGTTATTTTAACAGGCTTAAAACACATGAAAAGAGGTAATGCGAGAGCTTTACGACAGAAAGTCAACTATTAGGGGAGGGCATTTGGACACTGATGCCTGCCAGTGACATGCCTGTGGGACAGGGGCTCAATTTGTGGGATGCCTGAAAAGTCTTAGAAATGAGGGACTGCCACGCAAAGGGGGACATCTGGTCTCCCTATCGCAGGCACAACTTTAGATTTTCTTCTTTTCTTTTTTTGGTAAAAACTACTTTAATGTTTATATGGTAGTGCTGTCCAGGTAGACAGACAACATTCATTTAATGCTATGCTAACAAGCATCCACATCTATAACCTGTTGTAGGCTATTTCCCACTGAACTGTGTATTGTTCTATATATTTGGCCTTTACCAATTAGATCACCACGAGACTTGGAGAGTTACTGATCCACATTTTGTAATGCTGTAGGATCAGTTACCGTTCATGTAAGTGTCAAATGATCAAATGTACCTTTCTGATGATGATTCATTATTGTCAGCCCCTGTGTGTAAAGGCTCATTACACGTGCATCCAAACAAGCGCATAGAAATATCTATGCTATCAAACCAGAAATGAGAAAATGTTCTAGGAATGCTGACCCTCTGGTCATTTCAGTAATTTGGAGGCTGGAGATTGGGTAGTACAGTAAATGAGGCAGAACTCTGAGACAGTCTGACTCAACAAGATGCTGTGCGTATGTATATTTGTGTGTGTGTGTGTGTGTGTGTGTGTGTGTGTGTGTGTGTGTGTGTATACAGTATGCATGGATATATAAAATATATACATTTTGTGCCATGTGTGTACTGTATGTGTCTAGTATGATGTGCTTGTGGGCTAAGATGATGTTAC